>JAQZBX010027418.1:0-28381 GCA_029593785.1 Cabassous unicinctus
GAATTAACCTATTAGGAGTAATTTTAGGAACATAATCTTTAGGTTTGGGGAGGGACTGTTGGAAGTATTCTGTAACAAGTGGTTCAGAAAAATTTGATTGGGGTAATGGAGAAATTAGAAAGGATTTTACAGATGTGAACATGATTAAGGAGGGGTTTTTAGCATTATAGTTGGTTTGATAGGCCAGCATGTGGGAGAAAGATATTTCAATTAAGGAAAAACCCTGTGCAAAAATCACAGAACTATGGAAGAATATGGGATATTAGGGAGGACTAGGAGTAAATCAGTGTTCCTGAATAATAAGATTTGAAAGAGGAGGATAAACGTGTGATATTTAAGAGGTTCAAATACATTCCAGAAGTTAACTATAAAATTCCATACGTAATAGAAAAGAAAGCATAAGGATGGTCAAAGAAAGAACAGCAAATGCAAACTAGTCTATACATTATTTCAAGGACATGCAAAATGTTTTTATGAACATATGTAATTTAATCATACGTAGATTTGGTAATTTTGAAGAAATAGCATGCCTATACATATCAGCCTCACCCTTTACCTCCCATTCCTATCGATGACAGTGAACAATGTTTAAAACAATTTGCTTCATGCTCTGGTTTAATGTAAGTACAATCAAGGCCCAAGCAAAGGTTCTAGACAGGCCTTTCAAGAGTCAAGAGGATGTCTGCATTAAGAGCTGGTTGAACATTGTAGCCTATATTCACTCACAGCCACTAAAAAGGAATAAAATCTGTGCAAGAAGGAAGACCAGTCTGACCTACACACCTGTGAGAATTCCACATTACCTTCTGAGACTAATTAATTTTCAATTTATCATATCAGTTGTTTTCTTTGGTAGTAAGCAATAGAAATCAATCCTGGCTAACTTTAGCAAGTGGGAATTATTGTAAGGATATTGTAGGTCACAGAATTAAAATGAAAGCTGGGGAACAGGCCTGAACGTGGGCACAAATGAAGGCCTTTCTAGAAGTCTGTATAAATGATTCTAGAGCAGGAACTGAATGATCAGAGTGCTCCTGTGAAGCTGGATGGCTTTTTTCAATATCTCCTCCATTCTTGCATACTTACTCAAGAGTCAAAGTCTCAAAAAAAGGCATTTGATTGGTTGACCTCAGCTCCAGGTATATGCAAGGATTTGGCTTCAGGCTGAAAAAGAATCTTGCTTCCTTTTTAGTCTCAAAGGTAAATTTCATCACATCTGAGTTCCAACCAGGCTCAGAAATTACTGTCTGACATATGAACTCTTAAAACCATTGGAATTAGGATCAACTGTCTCACAATTATAATCTTTCAAACTTTATAGCGACTCTATCCATTTCCAAACAATTCTTACCTGAAGGCATATGAAAGTAGACCTAGTCTCGTTGGAACTGTGTTGGGAAAGCTGGAACCATGATCACTGAGCCTTCCTTCAGGAATTTTGAATAGCTTTGAGAACCCTCTGAGGGTCCCCAAGGTTTCCAGGAACATAAGTTAAAAATCCAATAGCTGAACAGTATGTATGAAAGTGCTTTATCAATTTGTAAGGCATTTGTATAGCTTAAGTAACAAAAATAATCATTATATGTTGTTACATGTCATTGTTCATGTTGATTTCTACATGGTTTCAAATAATTCATTTAAAAACTTATTACACACATAACTTTTCCTGTCTCCTAATGTGTTCATTTATTATATTAAGACACCTTCCCCACCCTGTAACCCACGGGCCATAACTAAATTTATAATTTAAACTGAATCAGACACAAAACAGTCACTGATTATTTTAATATTAGGGTTTTTCAAGGACACATTATGAAAAAATTAAAATGCAAAAAGCAGCACAAAGTTAAATTAAATTATTTATTATGGAAAGATTAGTCAATCTAGTTACTTCCCTAAATTTTGCATGAATAAAATATTACAAAAAATTTCCTTTTGGGTGATCAGTATATGTATCAGAAACTCCCCAAAGAGGCTATATTAATAAAGTTAACTCATTCCGTATTAATGCTCTAGGCATTTTAACAACATGCAAAGTGAAATATCCACCTCAAAAATGACTTTAGTGGTAAGTTATTTCTTTGCTTCATGTGCACAATGGATAATTAGTTCAGGAAAAGAATCTCAGAGGGGGGAAAAAGAGCCAACTGTGAAAGTCACAAATACTTTCCTTGGATTGGGTACAAATGCTATTCAGGCCAATACCAGGGATGCATAAAAATTCTTTCTATCCTATTTACAATTGAGTCTTGATTAGTTAGGAGCTCATTTTCCAGTTTGTGAATTATCTAGGTCTTTGATTCTTCTCTTCCCTCTGGCTGATTACCTTTCCCCATTTCTCTGCTCATTAGCACCTCCACCAGAAAGGGAAGAAAATCCAGGTGGGAAGAAAAAGTGAATTATACATGGACTTTTCTAAATACACTGATGCTTCTCTTAAAAACTAACAAACCAGCTTTTTAAATGTGAGTGTTATGTGCATGTTTTTATTTTATTTTATTTTACCTTGGAGGCAGTATGTCTTCTTAGCAGAAGAGTGGGGCTTAAGGTCAGACATTCTATTATGTATTTATTCTAAACTATCACTTATTGCCTGAGAATGAAATGTCCTTGAGAAATTATTTAACTTCTTCTGGATCTCAGATTCTTATCATGAAGTGGGATGATATTCATATGTTCCTTATAAGGATATTGTAAGATCAACTCAGAGAACTATAAACTGTCTACTACCAATCTCTGTATGAAGTTAAGAAATGATCATGTATTAAATTCATAAAAGCCCTTTGTCAATTCTTAATTCTTACTTCTGCAACTTACCTTAAGAATCAGGGCTTGCCTTGGGAAAGGGTCATGGCCAAAGTTTGTTTGTTTTATTCTTTTTCTTCCTCTCTCTCTTTCTCTCTCTCTCTCTCTTTTTTTTTAATCTCCCCTTTCTCCCTAACAAGGCTGTGAAAGGTAGAAAGGACTGGCAAATATATGGTCACTTCTTTACTGATAAATTTCAATGACTGATTCTTCCCTATCTACTGTTACAACTGGAAAACTCCAAATTGCCTATGTGAATATATATTCTGGCCAAAAGGTATTCATTTCAATGTAGATTTTCTTAACTTTGGTTCTAAACTAAAGATACATCCCATAGAGGACAATTTTTATTAATTTAAGGAGTTCATTGTACACAGGTTTAACTGTTCTATCAAAGTATATCTCATTTGTTATAGTTTAAGAAGGTTTGGTTGGCAATTAAAATAGTAGTCTGATTTGCTCTGGGAGCAGTCTCCATTTTAGATTGGTTTAATTAAAAACAATTAATTGGATCATATTTGTGAGTCACATATACAACCGTAAATTTTGCTTAAACTGAATCATTTACCCAACCATAAATAATGGTTTAAATGGAAAACAAAGTTATTAACATATAGAACAAAAACCTTTAAAATGACACTGTTTTGTGCATTTATTCTTAAAAGCTAAAGAATAAAGAGAATGCTTTTAATAAATGTCTTAGAAGACCTAAGGGAGAAAATATGAAATTAGTTTTCTGTGAAAAATAAGTCTCTGAAGAGTATTCCCTGTAAGATACAATATAAAAGAATAAAATGCCTAATGGCAAAAAAAGAATGAAATCAGGAGAAAAAAAGGTAATTGTTATCAACAAGTCAAAAAAGAAAAAAACTGGAAAGGAAAATAGGATAAGTAGTCTGTAACAAAGTTAATGCAGCACATAAAATTTGAGTATCTCAAGTGAAATAACCTTTATATTGCATCTTACATTTAGTCTTCGCATAAAACAGTGGAACTTTTTTTCTAAAATTGTTTTTAAGTTAATAGACAAAATGAGCCTTTCAGGAAAAAAAAAAAGTTACATTTTAGGGATCTGAATGGAGTAGGGGGGAAGCAACTGTTTCAAGTTTTACTTTATCCTTTCTCTCTCCTGGTTTCCCCAACACTTTAACAGAAGAAAGCATTGAGTTGAGTTCCCCACAAAAACAGAATACTGACTGATATGAAATATCACCAAGTCAATATTAAGGGAGCTAATGAAACAACAAAACTCTCCAGCTGTTTGAATGTAGACATTATTTCATTTTTGGCATGCTCTGCTTATGCAGCAAACAGGTGCAATTTATAAATTGTTTCTACTGCCTGGCCCATGAACTAGCTTACATCAAGAAAGGGTCTATATCCAACACATCATCGCCATCCCCAAGGTCCTGGTCCTCTTTCAACATTGTTAACTGTGCCAGATGGTATACTTCCAAATTTAAGAGAAACTATTCTTACCCAAAAGGCAGTCTGATAAATTACAAAATGAAGGGAAATTTGAGACAGATAGGTTTTAGGCTGATAATGCTTCTAAATGTGACTAAAAGGTTTCATGTATTTTCTTAAGATTTTTCTTTTACTGAATGATATGAACCACAAACATTTTAATGTCCCATGAAGCAGAAGCATAAAAATAAAACCATTTCTTTTATTTCATAAGTTGCATAAAGTCGTTTTAACTTCATGTTAGTTCCGATGACTCAATAACAAAGTGAGGGTTATCAAAATGCTAGACAGTTTCGTGGGGGTTAATAATCAATCAGTGGCTTGAGGAATAAAGTAGGGATTGAAGAGGTGAGTGACAGGGTTTCAGCTATTCATTCTAACCTGGCTTTAAATCCCAGGGCACATCCTATGAAAACTGTTATTATAATTTTAAGTTGACTCTATTTTTCTTTGTTTACAACCTACTTATTGAAGTATAACTGACAGACGAAAATTGTACATATTTAAATTGTACATTTTGATAAGCTTTGACATGTGTGTATACTTGTGACACCATCACATCACTACGGTTAATAAAATGCTTATGCCCATCATACCCAAAAGTTTCCTTGTGCCCTTTTGTAGTCACTCCTTCCTGCCCTTTCCCCCATCTTTCCACAAGGTGACCACTGATCTGCTTTCTGTCATTACAGATTAGTTCAAATGTCCCAGAATTTTATATAAATGGAATCATATAGCATGTAGTCTTTTGTTCTGTTCAGCTTCTTTTACTCAGCATAATTATTTTGAGATTAATTCATTTTGTTTTATGTATTAATAGTTCATTCCTGGTTTAGCAGAGTGGTATTTCAGTGAATATATAACACATTTTCTTTTTTTTTTTTTGAGGTACCAGGCCAGGAATTAAACCCAGAACCTCGCATGTGGAAAGCCGGAGCTCAACCATTGAGCAACATAGGCTCCCCTGAGTTGGTTTTTTTCATTTGTTTTGCTTGTTTTTTTTATTTTATTTTATTTTTTTTATTTTAGGAGGCACTGGGAACTGAACCTGGGCCCTTCCACGTGGGAAGTGGGCACTCAACCGCTTGAGCCACATCCGCTCCCAACACAATTTTTTAAAAACCATTCAGGTGTTTTAGTTTTCTAGCTGCTAAAAGAAAGACCTCACGATGGGAATTAATTGGTTTTGAGGCTAGGAGATGTCTAAAATCGGGGCTTCAGCAAGGCGATGCTTTCTCCCGAGAGACTGGCATTTTGACACTGACTGTTGGTGATCCTTGGTCCTTGGCTTTTCTGTCAAATGGCAGTGCAATTCATGGTATCTTCTATCTCTTCTGAGTTCCAGACTCCTTAACTACCTTTTCTGGGTTCCAGACTTCTTGACATCCAACTTCTGGTTGCTCCCATGGCTTCTCTCTCTGCGTCCAATTTCCACTGCTTCTAAGGACTTCAACCGTATCTGATAAGGGCCACACTCATTTAGTTTGGGCCCATTTTAACAATATAATATTCAAAGGTCCTGTTTACAAATGGGTTCACACCCACAGGATGGGAGTTGGGACCTGAACATGCCGTTTCTGGGGGACATGATTTAATCCCCAACAATGAATATTTGGGTTTTTCACAGTTTTTGGCTATTACAAATAAAGTTGCTGTGAAAATTTCTGCACAATTCATAGGTGCATTATTCGAAATTGCCAAATGATGGAAGCAACTCAAGTTTTCATCAACAGACAAATGGATTTCAGCTCTGACAAGGAACAAAGTTCAGATACATGTGACAACTTGGATGAACCTTGAATATATCAGGTTGAGTGAAATAAATTGAGGTGATGGAAAATTTTTGATACTGGGTAGTGGTGATGGTAACATACATTGCGAATGTAATGAGCATCATTGAATTATATATCAGTATGGATAGGAAAATTTAGGTGATATTTGTTGCTACAACAAAATTTAAAAAATTAATAAACCTAGGATTGCATAATACAGAGTGAGCCCTAATGTAAACTATGGACTACAGTTAATAGTACAATAATAATAATATTCTTTCATCAATTGTAACAGAATTACCACACTAATGCAAAATGTTAACAATGGGAGCAGGTATATGGGAATTCTGTGTTTTCTGCATGATGTTTCTGTAAACCTACAACTTCCTAATTATAAAAAATAAAATAAAATACAACAAACAAAAAACTATATGGGAGTTCCAGTAGCTCCACTTGCTTGACAATATTTGTTATGATTAGTCATTTAAATTTTAGACATTCAGTGAATATATACTGGTATATAATTGTGGTTATAATTTGCATTTCTCAAATAACTAATGATATCTAGCATATTTTCATGTGCTAATTTGGCATTCACAATCTTCTTTGGTGAAGTATCTGTTCAAATATTTTGCTTTTTTTGGATATGTTGTTTTTTTTGGTTATTTGTTTTCTTATTACTGAGTTTTGAGAGATTTTAAAAAATATTCTGGATACAAGACATTTATCAGATATATGATTTGCAAGTGTTTTCTTCTAGATTGTGGTTTGTATTTTCACTTTCTTAACAGTATTTTTAGAATGGAATTTTTCAATTTTGATGAAATCAAATTTATCCTTTTTATTTTCCCTTTCAAGGACAATGCTTTTGGTATTGGATCTAAGAAACAGTTGCCTACCCAAAGGTCATAACAATTTTCTCCTATATTTTCTTTAAGGAGTTGTAGGTTTTTGTTTAAGTCTATGGTCTATAGTGAGCTAATTTTTACATATGGTGTTAGATATGGATTGAAGTTTTATTTTTTTTGCATATGGATACCCAATTGTCCCAGCACCATTTGTTGAAAAGTCTACCTTTCTCTACTTTGCACCTTTGTAAAAAAATCGGTTTTCCATACCACTACTTTGTGGGTTGATTTCTGGAATCTCTATTCATTTCATTCATCTATTTCTCTATCTTTATGCCAGTTATACACTATCTTGATAGCTATAGCTTTAAAATAATCCATAAAATCAAATTTTATAACTCCAACTCTATTGTTCTCTCAGAGTTGTTTTGGCTACTGCAACTCCTTTGCACTTCCATATGAATTTAGAATCAGCTTATCAAATTCTATTGATATAGCACTGTATGTTTAGAGCAATATTGGGAGACTTGATGTATTATATCATAAGATTTGACTCATCTTAATAGTGAGTCTTTTGATCTATGACCATTGTTTTTCCTTTCATTTATTAGATCTTTAATTTCTATCAGTAATGTATAGACATAATTTTCAGTGTATGTCTTTCACATCTTTTGTAAGATTTATCCCTAAGTATTTCATATTTTTGATGCTATTGTAAGTGATAGATTTGTTTCAATTTTCAATTATTTATTATTAGTAAATAAAAATACAACTGATTTTTAAAAATGGATCTTGTATCCTGCAATCTTGTTAAATCTACTTATTATTTAAAGTAGAATTTTGAAAGGTTCAAGTTATTTGAGAAACGAAAATTATAGCCACAGTAGAATTTAGAATGAGGTAAGTGAGATATTTACCCTGGGTGCATAATTTAAAGGGGTGGCCAAAAAAAAAAAAAAAATCACTGTAATGAAGATAAATAACATTATAATGTAATTTTTAAAATAACTCTGCAAACTACAGCCTGAGAGCTTACTGCCTGTTTTTGTAAATAAAGTTTTGTGGGATTTTTTATATGTTCCATTAGATTTTCTAAATAGACAATCATGTCATCTGTGAATAAAAACAATTTTACCTCTTCATTTCAAATGTGAATGTCTTTAGTTTCTTTTTCTTGTCTTATTGAACTAGATAGAATCTCCAGTTCAATGCTTCATAGAAGTGGTGAGAGCAGATATCTTTGTCTTATTTCTTTTAGGAGGAAAACGTTTCATTTTCACCATAAAGTATGATGTTAGCCATAGGTTTTCCATATATGCCCTTTATCATATTGCAGAAGTCCCTTTTTATTCTTCACTTTCTGAATTATTTTTAAATTCATAATAAATGCTGGATTTCTTCAAATATTTTTTGCTGTTTGTTCTATCGAGATGGTTATATAGTTTATTTTATTTTATTATATAATAATATTTTTTTTTTAGTTTTTTTATTTTCAAATGTTAAACCAACCTGGAATTCCTGGGATGAGTACCCTTTAGTTGAGTTATATTATCATTTTTTATATAGACTTGGATTTCATTTGTTAACATTTGTTTAAAATTTTTGCATCTATGTTCACTGGTGATATTGGTCTGTGGTTGTTATTGATTTGAACTGTCCCTGTCTTCTTGTAGTACCAGGGACTGGTTTCCTACATCTTTCTCTGTTTCAATTTCTGGGAGAATTTATCTAGGACTGGTTTTATTTCTTTCTTAAATGGCTGGTAGAATCCACTAGTGAAGACACCTGGGCCGGAAGTTTCTTCAAAATGTTTTGAACAACAAATTCAATTTCATTTATGTTATCTATCCCTGCTTGAATCATCTTTCATAGTCTGTGTCTTTTAACAAATTTATCTATATCACCTAAGTTGATTAATTTATTTGTATAAAGTTCTTCATAGTATTCATTTATTTTCCTTTTAATATCTGTAGAATCTGCAGTGATGTTCTCTCTCTCATTCCTGATATTGGTAATTTGTGTCTCTTCTTTTTCCTAATTCAATTTTTTTTAAAAGACATTCAAAATATCTATATTGCTTTTTCTGCTATTAAAAGTACTATATACTCACAAAAATTCAAAAATACAAATGAAATTGTAAATACTCCTATAATCTGGTCTGAATCACAGAGAGCTATTATATATGTTGGTATTACAAGTAATTTCACAATTTTGATGGGCCATCTTGACATAGCTGCATCAAAACATTCTATTTTGAGCTAGCTAAGAGTAGATGACATGACTTTAAAGTTGAAAAAAATTAACTAGGCCTTGTGAATTTCTCCAGCACTGCTCAAAGGCCAAGATGCACGGCCAGAGGAAGGGGATAAGGTGGTTTCATAGGGTTAAGAACTAGTGGGAATGGTACCTCATAAGGTCAAGGAGGTAAGGATGATAGGAAAAGGAGGGAGACAGCTAAAGAAGCATGGGTGAAGTGGAAAGATCATGGCCCATTGATTCAGGCAGCTCCATTTCCTGATTTTTTTCAAGGAAGCAGCTTTTAGCTTTTTTATTTTTGTTTTCAATTTCATTGATTTTTCCCTCTCATGTGTATTATTTCCTTCTTTAATTTACTTTGGGTGTAATTTGCTCCTCTCTTTCTTGTTTTAAAGGTGGCAGTTGAGGCAATTGACTTAACACCTATCTTCATTTCTAATGAAGGTATTTAGTGCTATAAATTTCTACATAAGTAAAGCATTAATGGCATTTCACAAACTGATATGTGGTGTTTTAATTTTCATTTAGTTCAAAATAATTTCTAATTCACTTAGGAGTTCTTCTTTGATTCAAAAGTTTTTAGAAGTATATTTATTTTGTAAATATTTGAGGATTTTCTGGCTATATTTCTGTTGTTGGTTATTAATTTATTTTAGTTGTTAAAATAAAAACTCTTTTTTAAGTGCATAACTGTTTTGGAGTGTTATTACCTCTTGATGAATTGATACTTTCATCATTATGAAATAGCATTTTTGTCCCTGTAATAGTCTTTGCTCTGATATCTACGTTATCTGATATTAATATAGTAAAATTTCATTTGATTAGAGTTAGCACAGTATATATTTTTCCACTCAATTTTTTTCCTATTTCTGTCATTTATTTAAAGTATTTCTCTTAGGCAGCATAAAATTAAGTCTTGCTTTTTTCCTTTTATCTTAAAATCTCTGCCTTTTAATTGGGATGTGTTGGGGATTAAATCATGCCCCCCACAAAAGGCTCATTCAGGTCCCAACCCCTGGTCCTGTGGGTGTGAACCCATTTGCAAATAAGACCTTTGAAGATGTTATTAGTTAAGATGTGCCCACATTGAGTGGGCTTTAATCAGATATGGCTGAAGTCCTTATAAGCAGAGGAAATTTGACACAGAGAGAAAAGGCATGGGGAGCAGCCAGATGCTGGAAGTTAATGGAACCCAGGAGACAAAGAAGAAGACGCCACTGTGTGTATTGCTATGTGATGGAAAAACCAAGGAACACCAAGTACTGCCAGGCAGCCAGAAGATGCTGACCCTTGGGGGAAGCAAGCCTTCTAGCCTCTAAAACCATGAGTCAGTAAATTTACGATGTTAAGCCATAAATTTTATGGTATTTGTTTTAGCAGTCAGGAAACTAAAACAGGATGTTTAGACCATTTATAGTCAATATGATTACTGATGTGGTTAGGCATTTGTCCCATCTGTTCTTCACTCCATTTTCCTCATATTTCCTTTCTTTAGGACTGAACACTTTTCATGACTGCATTTCATACCCACTGTTGGCTTAACTATAACCCTTTCTTGTGTTATTTTAGTGGTTGCATTAGGGTTCAGAGTACACATCAGTAACTTACCACAATCTACCTGCAGTAATATACTACAACTTTACACCAGGTGCTAGAAGTTTATAATAGTGTACTTTCATTTCTCCTCTAACAGTGTTAATACTATTGCTTTCATACATTTTGCTTTTACATACTTGGTAAACCCCTACACTTCAAAGGTAGAGACTTTTTGTTTAAACAGTCAATTCTCATCTAAAGCAAGTTAAATAATAAGCAAAATCCACATATTAAGCCATGTTATTACAAATTCTGGTGTTGTTCATTTCTTTGTGTACATACATATTTTGACCTGATATCATTTTCCTTCTGCCTGAAATTTTCTTATAACATTTCCTGTAGTATATATCTGCTGGTGATGAATTCTTTCAGTCTTTGTACATCTGGAAAAGTATTTATTTCATCTGTGCTTTTTGAAAGATATGTTTCTGGATTTTGAAATCTAAGTTGATTTTTTTTTTATTTCAGCACTTTAAAGATATTGCTCCACTGTCTTCTAGCTTGCATTGTTTCTGATCACAAAACACAGCAGTGGCAATTATATTTGCTCCCCTGGAGGCAATATATAATTTTTCTCTGGCTGCTTACGGTTGGTTTTTTGACCAATTATTACATAATTTGGAATTGTTTTCTTCATGCTCCCCATGCTTGGAGTTTGTTGAGCTTCTTGTTTCTGTGGGGTTTGCAGTGTTTGGCAAGATTGGCAAAATTTAGGCCATTATTTCTTTATATTTTTTTCTGTACTCCTCAACCTCCTTTGGGAACCCCAATTGCACATACATAAATATATTTTATATATTTTTACGTTATTTCATATGGGAGTATAAATCTGGTCCACATTACTTCATCTCAAACTTGAAGTTGTCCCACAAGTCACTGAATGCATGTTTACTTTTATTTATCTGTGTGTTTCATTTCAGAGTGTTTCTTTTGCTATGTCTTCATGTTTACTAATTATTTTACCTGTAATATGTAACCTGCTATTAATAACCTCCAGGGTATTCCTTATCTCCTACATTGTAGTTTTCATATCAAGAAGTTTGATTTAGGTCTTTTTTCTATCTTCCAAGATATAACTTAGCTTTTAGAAGATGTGGAATATAGTTATAACCATTTTAATGCCCTTGCCTGCTAATTCTAACATCTGTGTCAGTTCTGGGTCAGTTTTATTTGATTGATTTTTCTCCTCATTAGGGTTCATGTTTTCCTGCTTCGTTTACTTGCTGGACAATTTTTTATCAGAGACTAGACATTGTGCTTTTATGTTGCTTGATGCTGGATATTTCTGTGTTCCAATAAATATTCTTGAGTATTGTTCTGGGTTACAGTTAAGTTACTTGGAAACAGTTTAAACCTTTCAGGTCTTACCTTTATAGTTTGTTAGGCATTGCCAAAGCAATACTTGATCTAAATCTAATTATTCTGCAATACTGATTCAAGACTCTTCTCTTATGCACTCTACTAAATGCCTGTTCATCATTTGCCATTCTGGCTGGCATGAACAGTCACTAGCCTTAGACCTATGTGATACCAGGTAGCATTCCTTCTCACCCTCTCAAGCAGTTCTTTCTCCAGTTTCCTAACATGCATGATCTGATCAGCACTTTGCTAAATACCCAAGCTGGACCCTCTGCAGATCTCTGTAGCTTTCTCTGTACTCAGTGCTCTTCTTTCTGGCACTCTGTCCTAAAACTCTAGCCACCTTGGTCTCTCTGTACTCTCAGCTCTGTCTCTTCAACTCAAGGAATTCTCTGCATTCTGCCCAGTTCATTCTCCTTGCATTGTAGCTTGAGAAATTTTTCAAGGAAATAATCTGGGGCCATAGTCAGACTCATCGCCTTTGTATTTTATCTCACAATGACCACTGTCCTTATTTTCATGATATTCAAGGTCTTTAAAACTGTTGCTTCGTATATTTTATATATTTTTATGTTATTTCATATGGGAGTGTAAGTCTGGTCCACATTACTTCATCTCAGCTGCAGCAGCAGTTATTTTTGAGGAGCTAGGAACATCCTATCTCAAGAAAATATTTGGTTGCTTGGAGCCAGAAACAATTAATAGAATTGCATGGTATGTTGTGTATTCTGATTCATTTTGGCTGTGTTTGTTTTGTGGAATTAAGTTCATTTTTTAATTTTATTTTCTTTTGCTTCTATACTGATATCAAGAAAATAACTGTCATTATTTAAGTTTTGTTTTATGGGATAATGTGGAGTCAAATGAATGAACGATATTAAAGCAGAGAAGTATAATGAATAAAACATTAGACAAGGAGTCAGAAGACCTTTGATGCTAAATTATGTATAATGAATGCAAATCCAGAAAAATCACTTAAAAGTGTATTTAGGGAGTTAGCCTTTAATTTTTTAATTGGTCATTATTTCTAAAGTAATGCCTTTTATATAAACTGTTAACTCACAAACGTTTTGAAAATCCATTGGTCAATATATATCAAGAGCTATAAACAGGCCTTTGACATGCCACATCTCAGAACATATTTCTAAAAAAATTATAAAGTAGGAGTAAAAGCTAAATGCATATTCTACAAAATGTATATAGCAGTGAATAGTTAGAAACACACACACACAAAATGACCAAAAGAGCAGAATGGTTAAGTAAGTTCTGGTTGATAAATGAAATAAAAATTTTATATAGGCATTAAAATGATAATTTTGTTGATTAAAAAAGCAATACAAATGTGCTTGTAATATAATACCTTCTAAAATAAAGCATACAAAATTGTATCTAAATTATGATTTTAATCATAAAAATTAAATCAGCTCAGCATTGGAACAGCTACTATTTTCTTGAGCATTTACCAAATGCTAGCAAATGTGTCCAACTCATTATATGCATTATCTCATTTAATCCTCACAGCAACTTTTGAGAATAGGTATTTTTATTGCACAGATAAGTTGAGACCCAGAGTCTATCAATACAGAGTAGGTCAGAGGAGATGCCAAGATTCAAATCCATTCTGAATCTAAGTCCTATGCCTAGACTATATATATTCTAGAAAAGTGAAAACAGATACTTGTTAGGATCAGTGGACATAGACTGTTTTCTCCTCTACCCAACTCTCACTTTTAAAATTTCCATTATTGTTCTGATTTGTTTGTTGGTTCTATTGTTTTGTGAACTAGATGGGTAATTTTTTATTTTATTTTATTTTAAATAGCACCCCCGCCCCGAGATGGCCTCCTTGTCTGTTTGCTCGTTGTTTTTGTTCGTTGTTATGTGCTCGTTGTCAGCTCATTGTCTGCTTGTTGTTTCTGGTTTTATTTTTGCTTGTTGTCTCATTGTTTTTCTTTAAGAGGCATGGGGAAGCAAACCTGGGACCTCCCATGTGGGAGATGGGCACTCAACTGCTTAAGCCACATCCACTCCCTACTCATTTGTTTTTGCTCATTGTCTGCTTATTGTTTGTTTGTCTTCTTTAGGAGGCACCAGGAACCATACCCAGGATCTCCCATGTGGGAGGCAGGTGCTCAACTGCTTGAGCCACATCCGCTCCCTACTTTTAAAATTCAATAAAATAATATCACTCAATACTCTGAATTAAGATTTGTCCTGTGTTCCTGTGTTTTGGCAAAGGAGGGAGGCTGAATCTATGTCCTCTTGAATTCATGAGTTATATTAGAAAATCACTGCCTAAACCCTGGTGTGAAAAAAAAAAAGGTTCTTGAAGGTTGTGGTAGATTGAATCATGTACACCTACAAAAGACATGATCTTGATCTTACTCCATGTTCCTGTGTGTGAGAACCCATTTGTACACAGGACCTTTGAAGGTTTAACATTAAGGTGTGGCCAAATTGAATCATGTTGAATCTTAACCCTCATGACTGGAGGCTTTATAAAGAGAGAAAATTCAGATGCAGTCAGGCAGTAGAAACTAAAAACTGGAAGAAACCAGAAGACGTGAAGTCAGAAGTCAGAGAAAGCCACAAGAAGAGACCATAGCACAGAGGCAGAAACTCAATTTTACCAAGCCGGCACCAGAACCTAGAGACTGCAGGGAGAACACATGGCTAGTACAGAGCTTGATGCTGGATTTCTGGCTTTCAAAACCATGAGGCAATAAATGCTCAACCCATTGTGTTGGCAAACTAATGCAAGGGTAGTTCCTGCCCCAGCTGCTTCTGAATTTATTCAAAATAAATCAGTTTGGGAACACACAGATATGGATAGAAATAGGGACCTGACAAGCCCAAAAAATTCCAGAGGGAGCAAAGGAGGAGCCCTTCTTGTACAAGAAACCTCTTAAATTTCTGCTTGTGAATTTAAGCATATTTAAGCATATTTAAGAAATTTAAGAAACCTCTTAAATTTCTGCTTGTGAATTTGGCATACGAACGGAGAGAAAAAAAATTATGTTTACACTTTACAGGTTCTGTGGTAAGAAAGCAAAATTTACTACCTTGCCCTGGCCAATGCTGATATTGAAAACAAATATATTTGCATCTATTACTAAATTTTATTTTTCTAAGCAGGATAAGAGAGAAACAAATATCCTCCTATTTCTAATGAGTGGAGCTTAGTTATTAATACTCTATAGAAAAGGAAGCACATTTCTGCTGAGAAAGCCTTGGAGGAAACTATAAGAAAACTATACAGAGATTAGCAGGTAATAATCATCCAGCAAATAAGCAGCGAGCATTCTCTGCTAGCATGATACCTCAGGATTTGACTCTATCCCTCATCTTCCCTATTTTTTGAATATAAAACTGAAAATGAGGGTAGGTAACAGTTCAAACCAAGGTCAGAACTGAGTCACTGATATTGTTTTCTATAGACAGCTATATTCCTATAAAAAGGATAGAAGTGTCATGTGCTGGGGTTAAGGCCAAAATATTGGTTAGTTGATGGCAGAACTTCTTTGTCAAACAGAAAGGTTTTTATTTTCCTTTTTTGAGAGTCTTACATTAAGATTGTTCGTTATAATTGGCCCATCTGATTCGGAAGGTGAGGAGGCATTGGGATGACATATCTTCTGAATTCCTCAGGCTCCTGAGGATGAAATGGAATACTTCTTAAAGACATAATGGAAAGATTTCCAGTCCAAGCACCTTTACTCACTAGCTGTGTGAGTCAAGGCAGTATCATAATATCTCTAAACATTGGTTTCGTCATCTGGGAAATGGGGAAAACCTTTCCTTCACAGGTAAAATGCATGAAGCCCTGAGAACAATGTCTGGCACATATTAATGGCTTCTAGTAAATGGTTTTGATATAAGAGTTTTGCAAATATTTAATGATATGTGTAAAGGAAACATGTCTAATGTTGTTTGTGTTTGCAATACAATCAAGCGACAAACTTTATGAAGAAAAATAGACACACACTTAAACATATGTACACACATACTTACATACATGCACACCCACACATATATCTATATATATTCATTGGATCCACCCCAGCATAACTGTACTAGGAGACAGGTAGGGACTAAGCATAACCTCTTTTTAAGTTCACCAGGACATTCTAATGTACAGCAAGAGTTGAGAGCCATTGGACACATGCTTTTAACCTGAGGTCATAAATGCCTTCACAGAATACAAGAAACCTATAAACTTGGAAGGGAAGAAATTATACCTTTATTTTCACTAACTTCACACTGAAGTTTAGCATTTCCTCAATTATGAATGGAACACACCACAGTAGAATTAACAGTACTTGTAACTTTACACCAACAGAATACCATCAAACCATTGTTGCAGATGCCTCAAGATGTTATTCATGCTAAATGCTACATTAAAATTACTGTAGTTATTAGAGCTGCTACCATATTGTTATTAAAGCTTTAATAAGAGTAGCATACATTACAATAGCACATATTTTAAAAATATTTTGAGACTTTTTAAAAAATATAATAGGAACCTTTTGTATCCTTATAAATTTTGCTTTATGCATTTAAAAATATTATTCTGAAAAGGGGCCTTAGGCTTCACCAGACTGCTTAAAAGGTTAAGAACTCTGTATTTAGGGCTATTTGTTAAGAAGCACCTTCAGGAATGCTGATGAAATTCAACTTCTTTGGCGTAATATGTGGGTTGCTCATCTCTCAGTAATTAACTGAGTAAGGGTTTCAGCAGAATTGAGGTATATTGTAAGAAGTGTATTTTCGCATCAGTTGTTCTTCTTCTATTAATTTCTCTAACAAAGTCCTCATTCCCTTTTTCTATATTCATCAGTTGATTTACTTCTAAATCCCAATCTTTTGCCTAACTCTTATTTTTAGCTGCCACAAATAGATAGAAAATGTCAGTCTTTGCTTGCTAATTCAGTGCATTCAGACAAAGTACAGCAGGTATTTTTTTGGAAAAAAAATTTCCAAACCTAAACTGTATGATTTATAAGGTTTTTGCAGTGAGAATGAAAGGATTCACTTAAAATCGATTTCTGTAAGCCCTAATTATACAGGACATTTCATAATAAGTTTTGCAAAATCTCAGCTTAGGAACAAAAAACTCTTAGTTAATAATAAATTGTCACTACAATGATTAGAGTGCTGAATTTAATTCACAGATAAATAAAAGAAAACCTTGAAAGCAAAGCAGAATTCTAGTATGAATGTGAGCTTTAGTTTTACTCTGTGACAATTAAGAAATAAGCCTTTACAATATATTTCAGGGGTCTCATTATAGTCAAGAAGTTCTTCCAACTCTAATCTAAATCCCTCCGGTTCACGGTCAACTGGTGCCTACCCTCTCTAGAAACAGAGGCACTAGCTGCTGCTATTAGCTGACATGTATGACCCGAACAGAATTTCTTTTTCAGAAAAGTTAGGCCTTGTTTAGAAGTTGCAGCAGTGGGTTGAATTAACCAATCCCTATCATTAAAGGTGGCAGCCATGCACTTGAGAATGATGTGGGAATACTCCAGTGAGAGTGATAATTAAACTTGGAAAATGAAGGGTCACCTTTTTTCATTCAGCTCATTGGGTTTGGCATCAGAGTAATTCCAAAACAGTGGGGGATATTCTACTCTCAGCATGGCAATATCTAGGTGCACACACATTATTTCTTTGGGTTCAAATGGGAATGCATTTTTAATTGTATTTAAAATGTTATCTTTGATAAAGGGAATAAAAATGTTAGAAATTAATTCAAAGAATAGGGAAAAGGAATAATGAGTAAAATCTAAATGGGGAAAGAATTTGAAACAAGAGGAGCATGCATTGTTTGCTCAGAAAAAACAAGCAAGCATTAGCAAAGAATACTGTCACTAAGAAAATTGAAAAGTACATTTAAACATACAGTATCTCCTCCTTTTATTTGGTGGTGGAATCACAAAGTGAGGGTCTCGTTTCAGGCTTTTATCCATTTATCGTCATTTCTTCATGTCTTTTCTTGGTGGCCATTACTATAACATCTTACTCCTGCCCCAAAGAGGGCAGAAAGTGTAATGTGAGCTCAAGACAAGCCATTAGTGGGCATTATATTCGAGGAAAAGGGATATTTTTAGACACATTGGTTTATTGAAGTAATATTTAGAAAATTATATTGTATAATGTTCTTATGTTGAATGAAAAACAAAATTTTTAAGGACAGGAAATGATATTGCAACAGAGGGAGGTACATTAGAGAACACTATTATTACACAGGAGCATGGATACTAACCCTAACTGGACTACTGAAAATAAAGTACTATCTATAGATTAAAAAACTGTCAGCAACACATAAAAATCCACAAACAAAGAAATTATTATTTTTAAACCCGATTTTACTGCAATAGCTGTGCATGGTTCAGTATTTTAAAAAATGGCTTATAAATGATTGTTGAGTCATTTAGTATGAGGCTGTTAAAATTATTTGCTAAATTATTTGCTATTGAAAAAATACTAAACTGTATCAGAAGATATTCTGCCTCAGGTTTATATTTTAAAAGATTTATAGTCTGCAATGTCTTCCTGAGGTCATCACCTTCATAAATACTAGCCACCTACAGTAAAAACCAACTCAGTGAAGTGAGTATTTCATTTCTCTTCCTTCTGCTTATGTAGATACTTCTTCCATCTACATGGCACCCATTTATAACAAAGCCTCATTTTGTATGGATTTTTATGAGCTCTTGAGCTTTTCTTTCTTCTTTATCTTTCTATGCATCAGCAAAGCAACGGGCAGATTCTTTAATAAAATATATTATACACATTAATATTTATAAGCCTATGAATTGGATGGTTAAATAAACATTCACCAACTTATGCCAATTCTCTTGTTTTAGACGTTAAATCACACTTACATTGTCTGGAAAGTCAGCCTTTAGTTCGGTGACATTTTGACACCAATATGCAGCCGTTTTCTCACTGATGAGCTCGATGTTCAAGAAGGAGCTTTGTCCAGGGCCATACACAGGGCCAGAGGTGGTCCCCCGGGTGATTCTGGGTGAAACATTTGTCACAATGTCCTGATGAAAAAATAAAGATACTGGGTTTCCTCTTGACAAAGAAAAACTATCGTCTTTATTATATGCTCATTTCCATGTGACAATATTTTACCAATTCCCTTCTCCCATTTGTACAGAATAACTTTTTAATATACTTTAAATTACAGCTGAACATAAACTATTTACAAATGAAAGGGTAAAATGAATATTTACTAGTTTTAGATAAAACACTTTCTGTAATTCTAAGATTGGCATAGTGGAAAAGCAATATATATATATTTTTTAATTCAGTTACACTAGTTTTGTACATAAACATTTTTAATTTGCTTGCAATTAAATAATAAATAAAAACATGACAGTTAAAATTTAACAATACCATTTCAGTCTATTTAATCTAAGTATCTCCAATCAGATTTTAACTCCAAGAGTTAATGTTTGTAAAGAATTTTTTTCCCCTAAAAAGTAATTTCAATGTAAATCAGATAACAAATGCATATTAGTATTACTGGCTCATCAAAATTTAACACATACTCAAACTAACTGAGTCAAATTACCTACAAGATTTTAACTATAAATTCATATTCAAAGAAAAGAAATACACTTTCCCAAGAGTGAAATGATATCAATAACTTCCTGATAGCTATAAACAGTAAACAGTAAAATTAACTTGCTTGTTAAGTGTAATTAACAATCCACAACTCCTTCTAAAGCTGTATTAACAAAGAAGAGTAACATTCTTACATTACTTAAAACTAAAAAGAATCAATAAATGAAATGTTTCTTTTGCCAACTTCCAATTAAAATTAATTTTGAGTAAAGGTCATTTAGCTAAAGATTTATCAGAATTAGTCATTTAAGTACCCCTCCTCACCATCTTGTCACTTTTAGTGAGATAACATGAACCCCCATTAGTATATAGCAATTAAGGTCAATTTACATATTTTAATTAAGAACCACCCCATATAAAACAATTAGCGTAATAGGCATACTAACTGGATTTCATAACATTTGGACGTTTTTCCAACTAGATAGACAGGAAACCTTAATTAGCATTAATTAGTGCTGATCTGCATATGTTTGATAAGGCATACCCTTGCCACAAAAGATTATTTATTCCTGAATCTGCCAAATGCTACAGTTGCAGAGGATAAAAGGACTTTTCTTCACATTGCATGTTAATTTTGGGTAATTTACATTCACTTTTACATTTGAATTAGTATATTATAAAATAAATGGTATAAATATTACAATAAAACCTCCTTAAATATGTATATTTTTACTTATAGGAATCATGCCAGTTAATTTTTTACTAATTAAGCCATTCCCGTCTTATTGTAATCATTTGTAACATCACCAGCCTTACTTTGATTTACTATTGTGAAACCATGTTACACAATCCAAATGGGTAAAATAACAAGTAGAATCACTCCAGGAAGCTGAAAGGCTGGTGGGTCAAATGTCTATCTTGGCAAATGCTTCAAGTGTGCTCTGCATCCCAGTAGGTGGCTTTTCTGTAGCTCAGCCAGTATGCACGCCAGCAATATCAGGGTCTGAAAAGACACCTCTGGACGTTTTTCACTCAAATGAGGCTGTTTTTCTAATTTTCAAGGGCCACACTCTTTAGGCTTGAGGTCCATACTAGGCCACAGGTTGTGTCTGCACAGGAGCACTCGACCAAAAAAGTGAGTAAAAGGACCCAAGTAGTTCACTGAGCAACAGCCCAGGCACTAGGTCATGTCCATAAAGGAAGGGGCACCTTAGTTTTAACTGGCTTACCCAGAGGGGGCACTGTTTTATAATTCATTGGCCTAAAAGAGGTGCTTTCTGCTCATTCCACAAAATTGGCTCGTGTGCCTGCAGCATCCCTGTTCCTGACTATTCTTACCTTTGACTTCAGTCCTTTGGGAAGCCTTTTTGACTTCTCCAACTCCATCATGTCTTAGTAAGATGCTCTAACTCATGTCACCATAGCAATGCATACCTTCCCCAGTTGGCACTCTTATCACTCTGTATTGTGATTGTACATTTTCTTGTTTGTACCTTCCACTAGAGAGTAAGCTTTGTAAGAGAAAAAACTATATCCTGTTTGCTATTATATTCTCAGCTTCTAGCCTAGCTTTCAGTAAGTGCTCAAATAATGTTTCGTGAAGAAGCTTAGATGAAAATCCTAGGCACTAGACTAGGTATTATCCTGAAACATGGGAACTATAAAGTATTTATTATTAGCCCCATTCAGTTCCTGAACAGACATGGATCTGGGCACTGGTTCTATGTTTGGATCTCTTTGTACTACTCCATTCCTCTAGAATTGGGGTCTTTACTTGCTTCTGTTAATCCTTCAGCTGCGCTGAACACAGCCCCTCCTTGGCCAGATCCTGGTACCAGACTGTGCTGATGATATAGACTGCTCACTGCTTTACCTCCCTCTCCCATTACCGCTTACTGGAGAGCCTCCAGGACAGGAAACAGGCTTGAACTTCACACCGTGACTTCTAAGACCTACTTGAGTGCTGGTCTTATAATGCCAGATATATCTAATCTCTAGGACCCAAACATAATAGCCCCATTCAAATACAACCCAAATCTTAGGCTCTTCTGGGTAGAGGTGGATGTGAACTCCTAACCTGGTTCATGGCTACCCAGAGGATTTCCTAGATGATTTGCTTTTTCAAGTTCTTAATCCATATGTGGTTGCCTCTGTGCTTGGGCCCTTCCTGGACCACATCTTCATAGTAGATGTAGGATTTGTGAGAAATGTTTAATATAAAATGAAAAAGACAATAGAAGAAAGTACACCTATACTGACCATGGAGAAACTTATTAATCCAGAATTCTAAGCCATATGCCATTTACAGTAACCCTCCTAATAACTAAGCCAGCAACCCACAATAGCCAAAAGTCAATAAGCTGACATGCCTTAACTGGAAGACATCAAGAAAATACTTCTTTCTTAAAATGTCTCCTAAGGTGTGAAAAGTGATACCTTAAAACACAAAATTCCACCATTACGAATTTATCCGTTGTGTATTATGAGTTAAGTTTATTGTTAATGTTGGTATCTTATTTTTCTCTTCCACAGTCCTGTGTTAACTGTAAATGTCTCAAAGGAAGGTTATCAATTAACTCCTTCACCAAGATAATAAATAGGAAGTATAAGGCAAATCAAAGGGAAATCTAACCTACTTTATGATAGGGAATGTTTCTCTAAACAGGTGAATTTTCTCTCTCCTTAATTCAAGCAGAGAAAAAACATTTTTAGTAGATGTGCAAATTATAGATGCTTACTATGTAAAACTTGTCAACTATCAGGGACACAATTGCTACTTTCATAGCAATTCAAAATTTCACCGTACTCCAAATTCAATGAAAGTGTCACAATTCTAATATCATCATCTAGTGATAAATCAGTAATAGAAGTGTTATTATAACTTTCTTTCCCAAAGTCAGTCATGGTTGTTACTACTTTGCCAAAACCCTCCTCCTCTGACTTGTGACTTATTGGAATTTTTTTAACTAAATGAAAGATAAATGAAAACTTGGATACAACAAATTATCCTTGGTTACATGATTAGAAGTTAGAGCTTCAATAATTGGACAATAAGTTACTAAAGCTTTTGACCTAGGAATATTAGAATTTGAACATGACTTTATAAGAGAATATTTTCTTTTAATATTTAGTAGCTAAAATGTATTAGCATTCCTTAAGGGAGTTAATATAAGAAAATAAACATATTCAGGAATAGAACAGAGAAGAGCTCATTCTATGCACTAAAGAAAATGAATTACCACAGCTCTACTCTTCCAGGCATTAACAATATTCAGATTATTTATCAATAAGAAGGTTTTAGAAGATATCTCTGCTTCATGTGGTATTCTAACTACCATTGTTAAACTTAATGACCTCTTAACATTTGATGTAATGATAGTGATTTTTCAGCGTTAGAAAAGAGATTTACAAGGTAAAGAGACTAATCACATTTGTTTGTTTAAATTCATTTACTTGACCTCTCATACTAACAAACTATACTGTTTCCACGGTTACAACTGTAGGATTAAGATAATTACAATGAAGACTAGAAAAAGAATTGGAATCCAACAAAGTTGAATGAAAATGAAAAATAAAATGTTCAGAGTACATCATCACTACATATACCATCATGGATAAATTCTAAAAATATTGAATGGAAAGAAGAAGCTAAAGGAGAAGACATAGAATATGATACCTCAAACAAGCAAAAAAATCAAAATATTGTTTAATGATATATACTTATGTGATTTAATGAGAAATATTGAAAAAGACCAAAAGCAGTTTTATGATATGTTACACTACAGTTTTAATTTTTAGATTGAGCTAACGAATGTTATTTTAATTTTAACTATATAATCTCACTCCTGTATTTCATGGCATGTGGCTGTGTGTTGTTTCTTATTAATAAAAAAAAGCAAATTCCTGTTTTCCATTCCCTAGCAAGTTCTTGTTTTTCACTCCCTAACAAGCACTTGTTTTGTTTCTCCCCCTTATCTAAAACCTAATAAAACATACACCGGATAGAGAAGCCTGAGATCAAGGACACTGGAAAGAGCACAAAGTGGGCAAAAACAGTGGCTGCGAGCTCACCCCTTCTCCCCATCCTCTGATGCCCATTTTTCAGACCCCAGTTTGCAGGTGGGCTCAGCCAATGGCATCCCTTTCCCCACCTCTCTCTGTCTAATTCTGATAAAAAAAAAACCTTGCCCCTTTTCTTAAAGGAGGCAGATTTGAGACTTTGTCTCCTGACCTCCACCGGCTTAATAAAACTCTTTCCCTCGTGTGATCAAACCTTGGTGTGGACTCCAATTCACTGTGCCAGGCAAAACAACCCAGAAAACTCATGTGTGACCCTTTCAATATCAGTAAGGAAGTGACGAAGAATAATTCAGGATAGTAATTATCTCTGGTAGTAGGCAGATGCTGCAGGAGATATTGGGGATGGTGGAGCAGAAAGGCCTTTCTAAAAGAATTAGTGATATATAATTTTAAAGAGACTTCATTTCCAAACTGTAGAAGCATCTAGTAAAATGTATAATTTGTTCTTGAGCTAAGCGGCACTGTAGTGTATCTTGTTATAAGCAATGGAAAAAGTTTTATCAATTTACCTGAGAACCCATCACTAAAACCTTAGGGATATTTGTCCTTTTTAAAAATTTCAAGATTCTTCTATTAATTTGCTTGTTTTGTCAAACAAATCTTTTTAATTATTTGGTTTTATAAGTCAGGCTTTCAAAAATGCACTAAAGAACAAATTGTCTCTAAAATACATCGCCTTATAAATTAGTATGATTTAACTATAAATTATTCCATAAAAGAGAAGAATCACTTTGCAAATAAGTCTAGCAACAAATGCCCTGTTACATAATATGATTCCATCATTATAAATCAGACATACTGCTATCCTGGGAAAAGCAAAAACTAAAATAAAATTCAACAGTGGTCCACTTTCCAGTGTAACTTGCTATTATGAAAGAACTTTGTTTTATTTTCTTCATGAACTAAATATATTAATATTTGAGTCCTCCTAAAATAAACTTTATGATGACCAGAATAATTTCTATTTGGTTATACTGGAGTTTGGAAGTGGGTTATGATGAGCATTTGTTCTCCATATATAAATTTTTTCATCCTTGGTGGCTTATAAAAAGCTAACACTCAAAACCTAAATTAGTGACAATTCACCACCTATAGTATTTATCCATTTCCCATCAAGAACTTTAAATCTGTCTCTATTTGTATGAAAAACACAATAAGCAAGAATAACAATGTTATTCTACAAATATAAGATAAACTATAAGAAAAGCTGTGACATTGAAATTGCAGAAACTAAAATAATTAAGGTTTTGATAACACAAATCTTTCATACACATCATCTTATTTAATCCTCACAACAATATCACCATGCTATTAATGACCAAGAAGAGTATTAGAGAAATTAATGTGACTTGCCCATGGTTGAACAGCTAGTGAGTATTAGAGAAGATATTAGAATTTGGGTGAATTTATGTGTTAAAAATAATAATGATTTTAGTGACTTCTTAATATTTGATGTAATAATAATTGGGAATGCTTTTATTTTCAAGAAAAAGAAATCAACTAAAACAACAACAACAACAACAACAAAGTGGGGTAAAGTGAGTGCATTTTACTTAAGGGAAAGGAATATTTTATATAATGCAAGGATGAAAATGAAGCTATGCAAAAGTAAGGGATGTTTCTCTATCTCTTCTCTCTGTTTCTGTCTGCATATGCTTCATCCTTCTCTCTATATAGAGAGAGTGTCTTCTGTCTCAGATCACATGATAAAACATAATATCTGACAAGTCTCAAGTTTACAAGTTACAGGTGCAGCCACCCCAAAAAATGTGTAATTTCTGAAGCCCAATTTTAATCCCTGATGGTAAAGACTCTGATGGATTTAACTTGGCTTAGACATTTAAATGGTCTAATTAATTGTTTCCAACAAGGTTGAATCAATTATAATTCACATAGATGTTAGAGGGCTCAATCACATCAACAAAGATGGAATAACTAAGAGCTGGACAGATAGTCACAAAGGGGTCTACTATACCAGGACTAGTCTATGTAGGTTCACCTTAGAAAATGTAGAAGAAAATATCATGTGAACTCAAAGTATAATTAACTAGGAAAATGACTATAAAACAGATATAATGTTTATCATTTAGTAAAATGGAAGCTCCCATAGTATTGACTCAACTACGATAATCCATTTCCTACTCCTGTGACGCATGATCTTCAAGATCAAATTTCTAAGAACCTTAGAAATCCTGACATGTTTTAGGATACAATGGAAATTTTAGAATTCCAAGGCATTGGTATGCCTGGGAGTGTCAACACCAAGTGTCACATAGTGCACTACTCAATCTTAGTCTTGGGCTGGACTGAACTGAATGCATTGATTCCTTATATAGGGAGGATAAGATAGTGGAAGAAGTAGGAGGAGTAAAACAAACATTAATAACAAAAAAACACTGGGTTCCAGAATGACTATAAAGTCAATTTCAACTTAATTAAATTTAAAGAGGGGAGTGATGAATGGAAACTGACTATGCTGAACGTCTACTAAAAGGGAAGGAACTTACTCATGATCTACAGTGCTCACCCTGGGCCAAACCTCCCTCACCTTTTGGAAAGTATCAAAATTCTGTTGGATTTGGTTTCTATCTACTCCAAAAAATGGAGGATAATTTTCTGTTTTATATATAATTTTCTCTCTGACTCTGGTAAAATACCAGGCCACACACTCATGCAGCCATTTACTTTTCCTCTTGCTCTTTTCTGAAAAGCTCATACCCTAAAAATGATTAGCTTTGCTCTTTGGCTTTTTCATCTGTCAAGTGAAGTAACCATTACTATACCACAGAGATTATGGGATATAAAGTGAAATAATATAGTAATATCTGACATGTGATATTTGGTAAATAAATATTTGTTCATTCATAAACTTACCAGCTTAGGAAACAGCCAAAATTTAAGTTGTGAAATTTCAGATGACTGGCTTTAACTAGAGCATGGGATAAAACTGGGAAAGCAATAGGAAATGAAGATGGGGAGATTGTAGAGAGTTAGGTCAGATTGTAAAGAGTCTTGAGTGACTGTTTGAAGGAGTCCAGACTTTTTTTGCAGGCTTTGAGAATCCATTGTGTTTGTTCTCCTATTCAAGTTATTAATACCAATAGCTCACAGCAGCTGTGCATTCACAGAGATAAGTCTTACAAGAAATAGATGAAGAGCTTTTTCAGTGCTGATATCAGATGGATTAGAACGTGATTAATCAACAGACAGACTGATTAAATTATTGGGTTCACTGTTCAGATAAGAGGTTTTGGATACACTCTGCAAACTGTAATTAACTTAGAAATTTCTGCTGGCCTGCTTATAAAATGATCATGTGATATGCTTTGAAGAAATCTTTTAAGGCCCAGAATAGCAGCTGTGAAGGTGTAAGCATGAGTCAGATCTAATCATTATTAAGTATCTTCAACTATTAGAGCCAAATTTTCATTGAAAATGACATTTTCAAAAAAGTTTACATTTTATAAAACTCTATAAATTCCCCTGATCCTATACAGGAGTCACTGAAAATGAAATTATTATTATTTAAGAAAGGGAGTATCTAAAAGAATCATGAGTTTTGTTTTTACAATAAAGGGAACAAGGTATTGAGAGAAACCCCTCCCACAAACCAAGAGAGCACATCAAAAATAATGGATAAGATATGGAAAAATAAAATGATGTATGACTAAACTGGTGTCAAAGTAAGGAAGTTCCTCAGTGATAAGAAATGACAGCAAAATAGGGATCCATAAGAGAAATCTTGCTGGAGCATGATGTTTGCCCTCAAGGTTTCTGACATTCCCTGGGGGTCTAGAGCCTGGGTTCTAGTGGTTTCCAAACACCTGAGACAACAGATAAAGCCAGGGATCTGAGCATGGTAGTAATGAGATTAGAAATATCCATGTAAAGCTAGGACCAACACAAAGCGATATTCTCAATTTGTGGATTAGAAAATAACTAAAGGGCAATAGTGGGGTAAGTGTCCAGTTGAGCTTTTATTACAGATAAATAAGAAAGTAAAGGGAAAGTCTCCCTTAAGAATTCAAACTATCTGTGTAGGACCCCAAACCCTCAAATAGAATATTTGATTTAAAGGTGGTTCCACGTCATGGTGTATCTAATAGAGGCAATCTCTTGGTGGAATATAATCTACCCCAGGCTTCTCCCTCTGAAATCCCCAGAGATTAATTTCCAAGGAACATGAACTCACAGTAAAAGAAAACCACTAAACACACAAGAACAAGGCATCATAAGTGAAAGTCAATAGGAAGAAAAAACTACCAAATCAGATCCACAATAAAAAAATGCAGATAATAGGATTATCAGATATAGAATATTAAATCTAATATTATATTAAATATTATTCCTTTATATATATATAAAGGATTTGAATGTGTAATCAAGGAATAAGAAACTCAAAGCTCACCATGAGGGAAGCGGGTGTGGCTCAGTGGATAGAGCCCCTGTTTACCATGTGGGAGGCCCGGGTTCGCGTCCCGAGGCCTCCTTGTGAGGGCACGCCGGCCTGAGCGGTGCGGTGGGCTGATGCAGCAACCTCACGGCAGGAAGCGGGTGTGGCGCAATGGATAGAGCACCCGTTTACCATATGAGAGGCCCCGGGTTCGCTTCCAGGTGCCT
>JAQZBX010027419.1:5938-20552 GCA_029593785.1 Cabassous unicinctus
TTTGCCAGGGGTAGGGACAGAGCCACAGCCAGGTGTAATAATCCAGGTCAGTGTAGGCCTGGACTGTAGTTGCCCAGAGAGACTGATGAAGTTTCATGCTCCTTTCTCCCCTGTCTGGGGCGGGGATGGAGCTGCAGGTGTGGGCAGCAATCTATGCCATGTGGGTCCAAAATGACCACAGTTGCCCCAGTAGACTTCCGATTATTCAGTCTGTGCCAGCTAAATGTACTTGCAGTTACCTGAAGAGGCTGGTGCAGGGCCTGCCAGCTTCCTCCCTGCTTGAGGTGGGGCTGGAGCCTAGGCAAGGGCTGCAGTTCAATCTGGGTGAAAGAAGCGGGTCCCAATCTTCACTGTGATTTTCAGTCAGCCCGGCTTCCCCTCATGCTGGGGGTGGAGTAAAAATGGCAGCTACCAGCCTCTTTCTGACATGGACAGTTTCAAACTTTAGCTTTTCTTAGGGTTATACTTCAACCAGCCGAATTTACTAATCAGTAGCTGAATTTGGTTCCCAGCCATCTCTTCCTCCCCCATTTTTGGGAAGTGGACCTTCCAATTCCAGCCACAGAATAGCTCCTGAGGTGGCTTGCACCACCAGAGTAGGGTGATCACCAGCCTCTGTCACGTGCCCTGTATTTTCTCAGAGAGGCTGGTGCAGGTCCCCCCAGCTTCCTCCCTGCTGGCATGGGGCTGGGGCTTAAGTTAGAGCTGCAATCCCATCTAGATGGGAAGAATCCAGTCCCTACCAGCACTGTGATTTTCAGTCCGCCCCACTTCCACTCTGCCAGGGGCAGCATTAAAATGGTGGCTACCAGCCTCTGACTTGGACAGGTTCAAACTTTAGCTGTTCTTAGGGTTATACTTTAGCCAGCTGAATATACTAATCAGTAGTTGAAGTTGGTGCCCAACCATCTCTTCCTCCCCCGTTTTTGGGAAGTGGAGCCTCCAATTCCAGCTGCGGCATAGCTCCCCAGGCGGCTTGTGCTGCCAGTGGAGGATGGGCACTGGCCTCCGGGGCATGGAGGGCTCTACTCACAAATCTTCTCTGCAGATGGGCAGTCTCCTCCTGCCATTCTTTCCAGGATGTTGCAGGATGCTATTCTGGTCTCCTGGAGCCCCCAAACAGGTGCTTTAGATAGCTCTGGGTGATTACTAACTGCACTGTAGCACAAGATGACTCTAGGAGCTCCTTACTCTGCCCCCATCTTGCTGGTTGTTCTCTTCTGTGCTTTTTAACTGAGTCTTTCAAGCACTTTGCCTGATGCCAATACACAGCCTGAACAGTTCTTACTGAATGGGCCTCATATTGTCAGATAAGTTAAAATCTATGCCAACTAGGGATTTAGTCTCAAAGAGAGGCTACCTGTTCCAATTAGTGTGATTAAAATAGTACACCGCTGACTATCTGAAGTCGAGTTCCAGGCTTTCTGGATGATCACATCTTCACAAAGACAGCAAGTGGGGACTTTTGGCTCCAACACTCAGTTACACACACTGGAATAAATATATTTAGTTGCTAAAGTATAGTTATCACTAAGGGCATATTTTCTTTTTGCAGTAGTGCTTATATCAGAATTTTGGTGAAAGGCTGCAGCTTATGGCACCATTTAATTCCCTGTATAATACAACAAGCCTACATATACATCTTAATTAGGTTCAAGTTTACTTGAGAAAAAATACAGAGCTTAAATTCCTTCTCTACCCACTACCTGTCTTTGCCTGAAATTCCCAAAGAATTCTTTTCTTCTGGATTTCTACTCTTTTGCCTAAGGCTGCCTCAGCTTCTCTCAGATCTTCAGAAAACTCAAACAATGCAGACACAGCCCAGAGCAAACACAGTCCTCATTTTTCTAACCTCTTCCATGTATTGTGACCCAGACAAGACCTCCTTCAACTTACCAGAGTGGGCTTTTGTTCATATCAATAACAAGTAACAATTTATATCAAATAAATTGAGAACGCAAAGGATTTAAGGTAGACTATAGGATACAGAAACATACACGAACTTTAAAACCAGGTCAAGGAAAACAAAAATTAGAAAAGGAAGTCAAAATAAAGAGGTTAAAAAAAAAAAAAAGAAAAGAAAAATAAGCAGTCTCCCAAATCTCACTCAGTTCAGCTGAAAATTAGATGCAAATTTCCCTCTGCCAAAACAAAATGGGAAATGCTCAATTACCCAAATTTTCACAATCCATGGGGGGAGGGGGCGGAGATGTTTCTAAGCATTTTCTAGAACATAACTCTAAAAGAGGTATTTCATAAAGGAACAAAGAGAGATGATACATTAAGACTACTGTTTTCCAAAATGATCCTGAATTATTTCAGGTAGCATTAAATAACCTAGAATCAGACAGTGAGAGTATTTCCTTTTCAATCCTCAGTCCAATGTGGCTGATTCAGTCCAGGAGAATGTCTGTGTTTGGTGCTAACATATTTCTAACAATGTTTCAACCTTTGCTACTCTCCTTTTGAATCAGTCTCAGACAGCATATAGCTAGAATAATAACATTGATACTTTAAAAATAAATTTAAGTCTTAAACAGTGAATTGCTTTAGATAGAAATATTAAGTAAATAATAGTACAGGTGGTGCAAAGCTATGTGTAGGAGTTTGTGGGAATGACTGAAGTTTGGGAAACTGTGGTAAACAACAAATGACTCAACATCAGAACAACAAATGCTGTAATGGGTTTCCTGACACCACTTTTCATGGTCACTCACACAGCTGGTAAGTGGGAGAGTTGAAAATCAAATTTTACTCCAGAGTCCCTTTGTTCTGTTCCTCAAGAGCCAGAAATGAGCTGACAGTGGTGCTGGGGATGGAGGGGAAAGGGCAGTTATAAGACATTTAAGTAAATCATTGGATGTGGTGGGTTAGGGGGATGATGGAGGGAGCTAACCAGGGATCTGGTTTGGAGACTGGCTGTATGGAAAAAGTATTAATAAGGAATGGCAATGGGGATATTTTTGACATGCAGACTTTGTGGTACTTGTGGAGCATATAGATGGAAATGTCTCATAGCAGAGTCATACCAGGGTTGGGCGGGCAAGTCGATGTGTAAGGCAGAAGTCATGCAGAATTCCCCTTAAGGAGGCACTCCACTGAGGATTGGCATTGGACAAGCCATCTCTCAAAAGGCCAATGGACCCTATCCCTGCCTTTCCCCAGTGTCAGAACAGATTACTGTTTCTTTAGCCAAGAACCAGATGAAGTTTTTGGCTTGAGTTTAGGAGTCGTGTTGCATGAAAATTACATATACTAGAAACACTGGTTGCTGGGAGAGGCTTTCAAGGAAAGACCGGCAAGGAGAGAAAGTTTCAGGGGCAAGAGCAGACTCAGGATAAATTCTCCTAAATTAAATGCATGTATATGTACTCTACAGCTTATGCATCCAGCAAGAAAGGGTAAAGAACATGCTTCCTACTTCCTCCTCTACCTTTTTTTGCAATATCCTGGAATGTCAAGACAAGGAAGAATTCCTCATTTCGCCAAACTGTATTTTGAAAGAAAAAAAAAAAAAAAAGCAGCAGCACTAAAAGGGACTTCAGAAAAAAAAATCAGTTTTAAAAAGTGGCAACAGATCCAGGACAGCTAAGTAATGTATTATATGAACTGGCATCCCTTTTCACCCCCACACCCTGAGGATAATGACCTAACACTAAATCATTCAAATTCCTTTTTCCCCCACCTAGAAAATTCACAAACTTTGAAGTTTGTTCATCAACTACTTCTCTACTGGAAATTATTTTAAACTCTTATTTTACCTAATTTAATGCAGACATTTTATCCCATAAAATGTAGCAAATGGTATTTTAAAATATTTAAAGTAATAAAGGAATTCTCTTTTAAGAGAGAAGATACTATAATAGTCCCAATCAGTCTGTATTAGTCACATAATTTCATTGGTTACAATCTTGCAGGATGTCATTTTCTAGTTCTGCAAAATGAATGGTCCGGATTTAATGTAAATTACTTCCCAATACGAACATGGTAAAACCTTTGAGTCTCACTTTCCAAACCTCTGCTTAAGTATGAGAAGCACATGCCTTCAATCCAGTCAAGCAATAGTCCCACAGGGAGTTCTAGTGTGGCTACCCGGTTACTGTTTTCCAAGTTGCTTTAAACTGCCTTTTGTATCATTTTTAGTTGGCACAGGCTCCTCACATGCCTTTAGACCTGAAGCAGATACAAGTTTACAATCAGCCCTTCCTGAAGGGACCTACACTAAATGGGATGCATTTCAGGAAGCAATTCTTTAAAAGATCTGGTGCAAAGTGTTGGAAATCCCATGTACTGTTGCTGCTCAACTGCAGCTCCTGTAATAGCCAGACAGCTATAGTTGCTGTTTTTAAAATTATGATTCCTTTCCTGTGTCACATTAATCGAGCACTTAGCATATGCAGCTACTGAACAGTGCTTTTTACATACTATGCCATTTAATTCTCACAACAGTCTTCTGAGGAGGTATTATGATACCCATTTTACGAGGCTGTAACTTACCCAAGGGCACACTATGGAGTCAGTAAAGGCAGACAACTCCAGAACTGGCATTCTTAACCACACCAATTCACTCCCCTCAAAGTGTGATTGCTGCCAGGGAGACATGAAGAAGTGATTTTCTATTATGAGGGATTTCACAGAAAGATCACCAGGTAGATGAGTATGTGGCCCATGAGAACAGAATGTACAGTGAACAGGACCAGTTATGGAGTTCTACTAAGGAGAAATGCATTTGTGGGAACATCTCGAACCTATGGCCACAAAGAATAATGACCTTCATCATGCATCTTCGATTGTTCATCCCTCAGAGAACAAACACCATGCTAGAAGATAGTTCTTTAATGATGTTCTTAAATGATGAGCTTAATTAACAGCCTTTAAGACTTCCCCAAACCACTGGCAAAATTCTTATATCCTAAGCATTATAAAAACTTCATAAATTATCACTCTATAGCATTCACTCATCAAATATTTACTGGGTATACATGACTACTTTCAAAGGACTGGCAATGTGCCAGGTCATAAGAATCTAGCGCACACAATTGGGTAAGTGCCCTGCAGAAGCTGTACACATCCATCCTCAAGCACGCAACAGGTTTACTAGGACTGAGCTGCTCTCTGGTATTCTCCACGGAGGCAGACAGAGAAGTACTGTAGTTAAGAATACAGGCTCTCTGGGGGCTCTAGAGACATCCAGACACTACTGGCAGGGCAGACAGCTCAGGAGTGTGATGCCCTGCCAGTGGGCCTTACCTTGGAACTTATGTTCCCCAGTGTGACAGAGTTGGACTCATTTGTGGTCCACAAATGAACACATGGCTCTTCTGCCCCTTCTGTTTGAACCTATAATTAGTACTATACTTGATATGTGTATGTCCAAGAGACTTAAATCTCTGGTCTGTCCATGTGCTAGTTGGGCCCTGAATCTCAGCATAGTTGCAACATCTACTCTCCAGTTCATTGGACTCACCCAGGACAACTAACAAGGTGATGATGATAAACCATGTCCACCCCAAGGAACAGAGAGAGTCTGCAACTGTAAGCAAGACAGTTCCATTCATTTGCCCCATGGGATCTAAGCCCCCTCTCAATCAGAGGCAGAGTGGTCATCACCATCCCTAAATCCTCAAGATTGGGGAATGAAAAATGGACTAAAGTAGACTTACTATTGTTCTACTTAATAGACTTATTGTTATTCTAGCAATGGAAGAACTTTTATCATTGATGTGGAGGCAGTGGCCACCGGAGGTTCTGAGGGGAGGAAGAGGGAAGAACAGGTGCACTATGGGGGCATTTTCAAGACATTGGAATTGTCCTGCATGACGATGCAATGACAGATACAATCCATTATATATATTGTCATAACCTACAAAATTGAGTGGGACAATGTAAACTATAATGTAAACTACAGTCCATAGTTAGTGGCAATGTTTCAATATGTGTTTATCAATTGTAATAAATGTACCACACTAATGAAGGATGTTGTTAATATGGGAAAGTGTGGAAGAGGGAGGGAGTAGGGCATATGGGAATCCCCTATATTTTTTACGTAACATTTATGTAATCTAAAGTTTCTTTAAAATAAATAAATTAAAAAAAAAAAAAAAAGAATGCAGGCTGTGCAGTTAGACAGATCTGGGTTCAAATCCTAACTCTACCATTTCCTACTAGCCACAGGACCTTGGACAAATTACTTACAGCTTCCTCATCTGTAAAATGGAACTAGAAATAAGGTATTGTGAGGATTAAGGAGGTAGCGCATTTGAAGTGCTTAATATTGTGCCTGTTGTATATCTAGTAAGTAATCAGTACACACTGGCTATTATCACTGTTACTGCATTCTTCTTTACATTTATTCTCTTTTTGCTGCCTTACAGAAGAGTGTAATTAACAAATATACTATGTTTTCCTTCCAGTAGCATCCCACCAAGTCGAAAAAATTATGCACAGATCATATACCCTCATGTTCCTTTTCTATGGAATGAAAAAATCCTCATTCTGATTCACAGTACAGTGATTCATGGTTCTCTTCCTTCTCTTTCACCATCCCCCTCCACTCAAAACATAAAACACAGTTAAGAAACAGCAGGGCTGAAGGCTGCAGCCTTTACTAAGTCAAGATGTTGGCAATGTCCATCTAGAATGACCAGGTGGATTACTGACCTTAACAGCAGCCCTGGAAGTTCAGACAGTAGGTCTGAAGCAAATCACATCCTGCAATCCAACTTGCTAGCAGCTGTCTTGGTGTTCTATAGCAGATGTGACAAATGGCTTTGCTAGTGGTGGCTTACAATTTGTTCTTTAAGAGGTGAACCAGTGAGCCAGCAGCAAAGCATAGCTCAAAAAACATGTATTTATCCATTTTGAACTTAAGAAAAATCTGACCTGAGATACCATTATTCAAAGTTCCTTTAATTAACTCTTTAAAATAAAGCAAATCACTGTTTAAAAGTATAATCACAAACTATACAGTTTGCTACTTCACAGGTCAGGGTTACCCACAACAGAAGTCTGTTTCCACTCACCTTAGTACCTGCACAACGAGTAAGCATGCGGTCATCAACCTATTATATCACTACCCAACCAGTTCCACTGTGAGAGGGTTACCATATCCTCATCTTCTCTGCTTCTGGTCATTATTCATTATGCAATTCTTAATCTATTTCCAAACCATGAACGCTGAAAGTTGTATTACTGGTGGCATTCCCACATTGCATTGTCAGTCTGGTTTTACTTTAGATGCTAGAGACTTTTGTACTTATCACCATTTCCTCATGTAAAAGAGAAGCATACTACCTGGGGCCACAAATATAAATAAGATATACTCACCAGCTATTTCGCTTCCAGAGAGATTGAACTGTGTCTGTTTTGTTTACCATTGTATTCCTGATGTCTAGAATAGCAGCTGGCACATAGAAGGTGCCCAATAAGTATCTGTTGAATGAAGTCACAAAGTGCCAGTATCTACAACTTACAAACATGTAAACAATGAACATGATAAGAAACATATGATGGATGGAGGTACAAAATGCTAGAAAAGTCTGTACTTTTTACAAAACCAGCAGTCTTTCCATTTTCAAGCTTATGAATCCTTCATATAGAGTAATAACAAAAATGGCTAATATCTATAGTGTTCTTACTGTGTATCTGGTGTTGGATTAAGCATTTTATAGATATTACTGCATTTATTCTTCACAAGAACTGTTTCTTGTAGAAGAGGAAGCTGAGGCCTAGGATGATTATAGGGTCCAAGATTTTATCACTAGGTAGCACTAGCACAAGATCTGAAGCCTAATGAAAGTGGTTCTGTAGTCAGAAAAATCTGGTTTGTGCAGGCAGGATGGAATAGAAGAGCAATCAAGAAACTAGTTTAAAAGCTATCTCCTCATGAGATCATAAGTGGTTAAATAATGTGGGAGTTGATTAGGGGACACAGGAGATATGTCAAAGATAGACCCCATGGAACTGCTGATAGAGTAGAGAGATGGAGGAAGATTCTGATCAGCATTTCTAATTGATGGTGTCACCAACAGAACAAGAAAAAAAAGTATTCACCTTAAATAAAGGTAACAACTAACACTTGAGTACACACAGCCTATACATACATGTATATTCTTTTTGGAAAGGACTATTATCACCTCTTTTATAGGTGGGGAACTGGAGGCACAGAAAGGTTAGGACCTTGCTCCCATAGGCACCCAGTTGGGAAGTGGGAAGAGCTAGAATTCAATCCAGGTCAGTCTGACTCCAATATTCACCTCTACACCGAAGTTGCTAAAGTTGGCATTTTATAACATTTAAACTTAAAAGGTATCCATACATAATTAATAAAAATCAGTTACTATACAGAAAAAAGACTGCCTATATTCTTAAAAAAAAAAAAAAGATAGGCCTTAACTATCTAGGGCAAGGAAAAAAAGGATTATATATGCTTTTTCTTTTTTAAAGTAGAAGGATATTATGAGCATCAAGTTAACATGCACCATTTCTGAGTTTTACAAGATTAAATTTTAAAATGTGAATGATCCTGACTTGTCTACTTAGATATACTCACGAAATTCATTAGTTACATTACATTTTCACTGTGGGGGGAAAATTTAGGTTAGTCTACCTGGCTGTAAAAATAGACTTCTGCAATGTTAAAATAGTACACTGCCTCATTATTATTCCAGTCCCAAAGGCTTAAACAAGACAAGCAATAGATATGTGTATTTTCCCTATTATCTCAACAGGATATCAATTTTGAACTTTAAAAAACCCGGCGAATTCAGTAACCAAAAACTTGACCTCAGAGAGTGTAAGCTGTTTCCTGGGAGGAAACTGTATATCTCTGAAAGGTGAATCAATTCTTCCCATACACCTCCAGTTCTCATTAGTGCTTTTAGGGGAGCTAATTTACCAAATGATTCCACAAAATCCTACACCAGTGATAGTTTATCCCCAAGGAGGAAATTAAACCCTAACTACTTGATGTTTTCCTTTTGCATCACGTACTTTCTCAATGTAAAGAAAATGACTTTATAGCTACATCTAAGGGAGTTCCATGAAATAAGAGCTAAAATCATCACATGAGATAACTCCCTTTCTGCACAGGAAATTGTTGTTTTTGTTGCTTTCCCTTCATTACAGCAGGCTTATTGCAGCCTTAGGGACTGCAAAATTATATTAGCCCAACTTCAGAAAACTTCTTGAGTTTATGACATTTTCACTAGTTCTCCCTACTTGTTTCCACAATAAAAATCCTAAAAACAGACAGCCGAGAAATCTAAATAGGGATCTAGCATCACCATATCCATTTAAAAATGGGTATCTCCATGCTTATAGAATAATGTAGTAGGTGTGACATCTATCAGAAGAATTTTAAAGAAAATTAAGACAAGCCCCTTCATATAAGGTTGTGGTGCTTTAACAGAAAAGGCAGGTGTGGAATGGAACAATGGCAGCATATAGCAGAGACAAAATAAGACAGCAGTTAAGTTACAAGCTTGCTCTCTAAGTAGTTAAGGTACCAACTTCTATCACCACCATTCACAGGTTATGAAGAGAGAGTTTTGGAAAGTTGCATGAGTTTTGCCAAATGATTTAAATGAGCTCACAATGTGCCTTCCTACCATTCATCAAGGATTACTAATCCTGTTATTTACAAAAAAATCATCACAGTTTTGACAAGAGAAACCAAGCTTCCACACATCTTTCAAGTCTGAAATTTCTGTCAACTACTACATGACCTTTATGGACCCACCCCAATTACAAATGCATTAGAAAAAGATAACGTTTTCTTCAAAATTAATTGTCCTTCAAGAAACTTCCAACTGTAGATAACTAAAGATTCTTTAATCAATGTCTTCTTCCAAATGTAGTTTCTGGTTATTTCCATAACAAACTGTTAGGAAACTTTTAAAGACAGTGCCAAAATAAGAGAATTGGAGGCTGGGGTGGGGGCTGGAGGTATTAATTCAACCAAACATACTTAATCTATAAAAATTTAATTTATTATAGTAAATGGATTAACAGATGCTAAAAGAAAAAAGAAAAATCGGCAAATGCACCAGGGACTAGTTACTTTGCTTCTAGGGCAATCGATTACTTCTATACCAGAGGCCGCACCACATTTCTGTCACTACTGCTATTTCCGTCCAATTGGGCTCTCCATCTATGGAGGCTGCAGGCCAAAATCTGAGCACGGCTCTTCCTCCATGAACTTTATACTGGGAGGCTGACACCCAAACCCCGAGATCCTGAACAAGCGAGCAGTTAGCGGAGCAAAGAACAACTCTAAAAACCTCCTGCCAGAACAAATGCCAGAGTGGAGGAGGTGCAGTTTAAAATGGCACTTCAATCAGCCAAGGAGAGGAGGGAGTATGCAGCTTCGATGATTAAACAGCCTGAGAGGGCAAAGGTATTCCCAGCGAAGGCGAAGGCTTCCCTTGCCGGGAGAGACTAGCGCTCAGACCGCGGCCTCCGTCGTTATTTTGAAGCGCTATACGGGCTCGTGCTGCAAGCACAGAAGAGCTATTTTCGCCCACAGCCAAAATCAGCAACAGCAAATTACACTGCAAACAATGGAGAGGGCGCCTGCTCTGCACGGCTAGAAACTCCGGAGAGGCAGCTCGAAGACTGACTTTTCATTTGGGCAGAGCCGGGAGCAGCCGCTGAAGAGGTGGAGAAGCCCATCCCGCAGCGCCGCGCGCGCGCTCCGGCCACGTACCCCAAGCCAGAAACCCTAAGGTTGGGGAGACGCGGCGGCAGCACGGAAGATTAGAAAAGTGGGCTGTCCCACCCGAGGGCTCCAAAGCGGGGTCTCCGTGCCCAGCGTGGCCGGATTCTGTCGCGTCCAGTCGCCGCACGGCGGGCGCTAGCTGGCAGAGGGTCGCTGAGCGCGGCGCAGGGCGCGGGTCGTCGAGGAAAGCTGGGTGTCCCCGACAGGCGCGCAAGGACAGAGGAGTGGCGGGGGCATTCCGGGCTGTGACCGTGGGGTCCCCCTTCCTAGCACCTTCTGACAGAGTCCTAGGAGCCTGGAACTAAGGAGAGGGGGAAGGCAGCGAAACGCGAGGATCAAGAGTTGACGCCGGAGCCAAAGCACCACGCGGCCTCGGCCCGGCGCGCCCTCCCCACCGGCCTCGGCGCCCCCACCGCCGCCCTCTCCGCGGCTCTCACCCGGGTCTTGCAGCGGTGGTGCCGGCCCGGGTCCGAGTAGGTCCTGTCCACCGTGAGCGCGGTGTCGCTGCCCGGCATCTCGGCGCTCGGGCCGGGAACTTTCCAGTCTCCCGGGGACGCCGCGTCGCGCGCCTGCCGTGCTTGGGATCGCTCCGGGAGCCGCGGCTGAGGAGGCGACGCCGGCTGCCGCAGCTGTTGCCGCCACCCGCGCGGCCGCCTGCGCCGCCGCCGCCACCCGGTGGCGGGGAAGGCGGGGCAGCGCAGCCAGGGTCTCCTCCCCCTCCCCCGCTTCCCCTCTCGCCGCCTCCGACGCCGGGCCCCGCCAAGGCTCGTGGACCCGAAAAGGTGCAATTTCTCTGCTTCTCTTGCCTCCTCTCTTGCTGAAACTTGATTCCACCTGCTCCCACACTGCCCTCTTTTTCCTCAAATGATGATCGAAATCTACACTATATGTCGACTTATTTGTATGTTTATAATAAAAGACGGCTTTTATGACTAGATGTTGAGACTTGCTTTAAGTGTTCCTTTTGTTGTTATTCTTTATTTCAACATACACTTAATGAACATATACCATGTACCTGGCCCTGGGCCAAGGACCAGAGATTGGAAAAAAGTCCATCTTTTCTTATGATTCCACTGAACACAGAATACACTTCCACTTAAACAAAGATCCTACTGTGCTGTATTTTATTTTTGCATATCTGACTCACCTTCAGGTTGTAAGCTCCTTGAAAGTAAGGATCGTATATCTTCATTTTAGAATTCCCTGTTTCCAATGAACAGTCCCTGCCCACAAAGAATGTGGAGTCCAGAAGAGAACGGACTGATTGGTGAACAATTAAATGTAAGTTACCAAAACCAAAATTCAGAACACCTGGTCTGGTTATGCAGGGCATCTAGGAGTGGCGAGTTGAAATATTTGAAGTGAAGCTGTTCCAGAGTGTAGCTAGTGTGCCACTGACTAGCCTGGAGGAAGGGAAGGACTTGCACCTCCCCTTCAAAGGTTGAGGAGAGAGGGTAGTGCAGGCTGAAGGAAAATAGCATAAAAACAGAGGCATATGTTTGGAAAACCTCAAGTCATCAGCTTGGGGGTTGTCCTGGGGAACTGAAGGACATGATGGGGAAAGTGGGTGGAGGGAAGGCAGTGCAGAACTCTACTTCAAGGCTGAGAAGTTCAGCCTGATTCTCTGGGTGTTGGGCAGCTGCTGGAGGTTTCTGAACAGGGAAATGACATCATCAGAATGGAAATTTAGGAAAAAGGTTTATCTGATAGCAATGTGAAACACTGACTGAAGAGGGGTAAGGGACACTGGTTATAAAATCATTGCAAAGATTGGGAACAACCTAAATGTCTTTCAGAAGGAGACTAAATAAATATATGATACATCCTGCCAATGGAATATTAGACAACAGTAATAGAATAAGGCAGCTCTCTATGTATGACTATGGAAATATCTCTAACATATATGGTTGAGTGAAAAAGCAATCTGCTGAATAATATATACCGTATTTTACCATTTATGTAAAAATGGAATACATATACATGTTCATATATGCATAGCCTATTTCAGGAATGATAAGCAAGAAACTACAGGAATAAAAAGAAATTAGTGCCAGGAAAGAGAACATCTTGGGATGAGAGAAATTTATATTTTACTGTTTATGCTTTTTAAACTTTTGAATGTTTGGGTTGTGAGCATATATAAACTAGTGTTAAGTAAAACAAATATATTTTTAATTAAAGAGGATAAACTTATTAAAACTAACTTAAGAAGAAATAAGATAACCTGTATAGTCCTAAAACCACTGAGGAAATTAAACACTGCACCACACACACACACACACACACACACACCCCAACATTTGATATCTCCTCTCTGCTTTGGAAGAACTTATCTAAAAAACTCTTTGGATCTGTGGTAGTCTTGTGTGTGTATTTGTGGGGGAAGCATATGTGGAGAGTGTGTCCAGAGAAAGCCTCTCTGATTAGGTGACATTTAGGCAGAGACGTGGAAAGAGAGGAAGAAAGCCATGCAGATAGCTGAAAATTTCAGACAGAAGGAACAGCTGAAGCAGGAATGTTTTAGGAGTGTTCGAGGAAGAGCAGGGAGATCAGTGTTCACTGAAAAGACAGTAGATGAGGTCAGAGACGTTTCAGTGGGCCAGATCATAAAGGTATTTTTAGGCCATTTTAAGAACTTTGTCTTTGACTGAGGAAGATGGGAAGATTTGGAAAATTTTGTGCAAAGGAGTGAATGATCTGCTTTTTCACTGAGGAAAAAAAAATTAGATCCCTACCCTCACAGCATACACAAGAATCAATACCAAATAGACTAAATACCTAAAGAAGAAAAAGCAAAACTTAAAATTATAAGAAAATGGAAGAATATCATTATGCCCTCAAGACATGAAAAGCAACTCACCAAAAGCATAAACCATAAAGGTTTAACTACATTAAAAATTTAAAACTTCTATTTATGAAAAGAAACAATAAAAGTGAAAAAATAAGCCACAGACTGAACTACAGCTTTAAAAAAATCAATATAGATGAATTTCACAAAGAACGAAAAACAAAAAAAAAGCAAGCCACAGAAAATCACATACATTATGATTCTATTCACATGAAGTTAAAAAACATGCAAAAACAAACAACCTATTTTTTTTTAGGAATAAGACAGATACTAAAACTATTAAGAAAAGCAAGAGCATGACAAATTTCAGGACAGTGTTTTATGTCCGATGGGGGATGAAGAAGGATTCATCAGTAGGGATAATAGCACGTTAAAAAGTTTAACTCAATATAAATGCAAGATAGTCAGTTATTAACTTAAGTCATTGTGTTAATTTTATCATTCAAAGACCAATTCAAAAAATCTGTAAGACCAACTCTGGATTTTCCCCCTTAGTCTGCCTGATATCCATTTTTTTTTCCCCAGCCACTTAGGGCTATAAGAAGTGTATTACTCAGGGTTGTGTGTGGTGTGTATGTTTAATTGTGTGTGTGTGCATTAACTTTAAAAAGGTGATTTGCTTCCATACCTGAGGCCCCTGAAAAAACCAAGGTTGGACTAAAAGGTATCTACTTTCCATTTCTATTACTGTCTTGGTGTACTTAGAAGACCTCCATGGAAATGGTGATCCCTCAATGAGAGAGATGAATTAAAATTTTATTAACCTCACTGAAACTTCAACTGACAGAGTTCTTTTTTCAAATCATTTAGATTTATTTCATAAACTATTACCAAAAACCTACTCTGCTGATGCTCATACAAAATATTTTTTCAATTAAAAAAACTTTTATTAAAGCATATCATTCACACATGAACATACATAAACAATAAGTGTATAGTTAAAGTTGTGAACTTACAAAACATACATACATAACATCATACAGGGCTCCCATACATCACCCCACCACCAACACCTTGCATTGTTGTAAAAACATTTGTTACAAATTATG
>JAQZBX010027420.1:0-28378 GCA_029593785.1 Cabassous unicinctus
ACATGCTGTTTTCCCTGTTGAATGAGATTCATATATTGACATTAGGGATGAAATATATTTTTCCTGGTGAAAGAATTTTCTGGACCTGACTCCTAATTGGCTTGTGGACTTTGTTTTGGGTGTAATGAGAAGTGAAGTGTTATATAGCCCACAAAAGCACTGAAGTCAAGTTGACCTGTTTAAGCTTTGTTCCTTACAAGCTGTGTGACATTGAGCAAGTCACTTAACCTCTCTGAGTCCTGATTTCTCCTTCTAAAATAGGGATATTATCTCCACTGTGCGTGAGTGTTACAATAACTCAAGATAATATATATGTAAAGCAGCTAGCACAGTGCCTGGCACATGATATGTATTTGGTAAATGCATACTTCTTCCTTTTTCTTCTCTTGCCCTCTCTTTAGACATCCTCAGTTACTTTCGTCCTCCTTGACAGAAGAAACTTGTTGAGTTCAATGGCTTGTCAACTATTTCCCAGGTCCCAGGGATAATTGTGGGAGAGAATAGCAGAATTTTCTGAGCAATCATTGTGACAATACTTGCAGGAACCTCGTATCTGGAACCTCTTCCTTAGAAGGAGACTGGCACGGGTCTACTTGAAACATTTTTCATTCCATCTCTGCTTTTGAGACAACCAGATCCATTTCAGTCCACAATACACAATTTGTCTATGAGTTTTCAAACTCACCAGAGAAGGGGTCAGTTTTGCTGTGTCATTTCTGGGATGGTTGACCTACTCCTACAACTGCAGTGCGTGTCTTCATTAAGTGGGAAAGGGGCAGTGGGTGGGAGAGGCAGATTATAATTTCTCATAAAGGAGTATGGCCACCTCATTTGGCCAGGGGAGAGACCAAGAAAGGAAGTGCTGGGGGCGCTGCTGCATCCTCCTCAGGACTGTCCTAGCTTACATGGACTCTTGCACAATATTCGCCATGTGTCAAGGGAAAGGGCTGTGGTTGAGGCAATCCTCAGCTGACAGAGCCCAAGCCTTGGGTTTCCATATAGGATATGGTATTGCATTCATTCAACAAACGCTGGACAGTTAGCTCCATTGAGGCAGGAGCTGGTGATGGTTTCTTCTTACCGCTGAATCCCCAGAATTTAACATAATATCTGGCACCTAGTACTCAATAAATAGTGAATAGGTTTCTACTGTGAAATAATAAACGCTAGTGCAGTGGTTCTCAAATCTGATCATGTATGAGAATCACCTGGAGGGCTTGTTGCTGGGCCCAGCACTCAGAGTTTCTGATTCATTAGGTCTAGGGTAGGGCTCAGGAATTTAATGAGTTGCCAGCTGATGCCAGAGACGCTGGTGCAGGGACCCCATTTTGAGAAGCACTGTTCTGGCGATCGAGAGAGAAAGCTTTGAATTCAGGAACACTTGAGTTTTGTGGTAGACTGAATCATGCACCCCAATGTAGACATCTTAATCCATATACCTGTGGGTGTGAGCCCATTGCCAGCAGGGCCTTTTGAAGATGTAATATTAGTTAAGGTGTGACCCAACCGAATGAGGGGGCCTTAACCCATATTCCTGGAGTCCTTTATAAGCAGAAGAAATTCAGACATAGCGAGAGAAAGCCACAGAGAGGAGCTGGAAGCCAGAAGTCAGTGGAGCCCCGGAGGAGCAGGGAGAAAGGAGATGACATCGCCATGTGACAGGAAAGCCACAGAACCCCAAGACTGGCCACAGAACACTACGGCCTTTACAGACAAAGCAAGTCCTGCTGATGTCTTGATTTCGGACTTCTGCTAGCCTCAAAACTGTGAGCCGATAAATTCCTGTTGTTTAAGCCACCCCACTGTGCGGTATTTGTGACCACAGCTCAGGCAAAAGTAAGACAAGTTTGAATTTCTGCTTCACTAGGGAGTAGCTGTGCAACTCTGAGCAAATCACTTAAATCTTCTGAGCCTCAATTTCCAAATCTATGAAGTGGAGATAATACCTAAGTCATAGGATGGTTGAGAGGATGGAATGAGAGAGTGCACTTGGAGTGCTTAGTGCAGGCCCAGCTCATAGTAGACATTTAATAAACAGGCATTCAATAAACAGAAGCTAGTTTGCATGCACACCGAACACCTACTATGAGCCAGGCCCTGAGCTATGTATTGAGGAACAGAGAAACAAAGATATGGTCCCTGCCTGTAAGATGCTTTGGGATTAGTGGGGGAAGCAAGCAGTCAGACCCATGATTATCTACCATGACCCCACGTGAGAGATACAGGCTTCTGTAGGAGAACAGAGGGAGGCGTCCAACCCAGCTGGGAAGGGCTTTAGGCAGGGCTGGTGCCCAGGCTGAACCTCAAGTCATGTAGCGAAGACAGGGAAGGTTGTCTGAGGCAGAGGAAATGTTTGGGTATTGTTGGCATCACCCATTTGGTATTCTTATAGATACAGAAAGACTTTCCATGGTGCTTGAACTTACTATGAGTAGCTCCTTGGAATCAAGGCAGATCTTCTCTTGGACGTTTAATTCACTGGACTTTTACCAGACTCCGACCCCCTCACTTGCTCAGCTCCAGCCTCATTGGCCTTTTGATGTTCCATGGAGACCCCAAGCTTATTCTCATGCTAGGCTTTTTGTATATGCTGTTCCTTCCACCTGGAACTCTCTTCCCCCGGATTTCCACGTGGCTGACTCCCTCCTTTTCATGTCACCTGCCCAGAGGCCATTCTTGACATCTGTTTTAAAGAAACCACTTTGTTCCCTCCACTATCTCCTTACTCCACTTTATTTTTCTTTGGGGGCATATGTCACACCTGAACTGATGTGTTCACTTGCTCACTTATTGTCTGCCTTCCCCACTAGAAGGTCAGCTCCATGACGGTATGGAGAGTGTCTGTCTTGTTCCTAAGTGGTTAGTATGTAGTAAGTACCTGATAACTTTTTGTTGAGTGAATGAATGAGTGAGCCTTTGAGCAAATGGATGAGTGAATTCCTGTGTGGAATCCCACAATGGTCCTTGGAGACCATCTAGTTCCACCTCTTCATGTTATAGTGGAAGAAATTGAGGCACAGAAAGGGGAAGGGGGTGGCCAAAAGCCACACAGTGAGTTGGTGTTAGATCTGATCTCGAACTCAGGACCCTTGACTCCTAGAACAGTGCTCTTCCCTCTTCTATCCCAAAGAGAGGTCAGGCACTTCAAGGGCTGTGCCACCAGATGGATGGAAAGGCCTATGTTACAGTGGTAACTGCCCACTCATATAGTCTCCAGGGACTTTTACTTGGCCAAGAATGTCCTTCCCAGACAGAAGGCAGCCAAATAACACTGGGTGACTGAGGATGGGTGGGATGGAGTTTTAGAAGTGGGCACAGTAGACTTTTATGGTAAAAACCCTGCTTCATTGGGTTGCTCTTGGCCAACGATGGGAACCACGTGATTCTCCGAGTCAGAGCAAAGAGGCTGGTAGTGATAGTAGCACTAGTTCTAGTAGTCCTCACTGCTGCCACGTTATCCGAGTTACTCATTATGTGTGAGGCCCTGTGCCTAGTGACTTACCTGCAGTATCTTCTCAACAACCCTAGGAATTAGATACTGTTATGGGCTGAATTGTGTTGCCCCAAAAGAGACATCCACGTCCTAGCCCCCAGTCCCATGAATGGGACCTTGTTTGGAAATAGGGTCTTCGGAGATGTTGTTAGTTAAGGTGAGGACAAGCTGGATTAGGGTGGGCCCTGAGCCAGCATGACTGGTGTCCTTATAAGAAGGGGACCTTTTGGATACAGAGACAGGCACCAGGGGAAGTCTGTGGGAAGATGCAGAAGGCAGAGGCTGGAGCCATGCGTCCACAAGCCAAGGGAAGCCAAGGATTGCTGGCTACCACCAGCAGCTACAAGAAGCTAGGAAGGAGTTTCCCTGCACGTTTCAGATGGAGCATGTCCCTACTGACACCTTGATTTTGGGCTTATAGCCTCTAAACCATGAGGCAATAAAGTTCTGTTGTTTTAAGCCACCCAGTTTGTGACACTCCGTTGCAGCAGCCCTAGCACACTAAGACAGATGCAATGTTACCATCCAATTTCAGAGGACACTGTGGCTCAGAAAGGTGAAGTCCCCTGTCCAAGCGTTTGACCCAGGACTGGCTGATACCAGAGTACACGCTCTTAGTGTTGATGCTGAGAAGTCACGCAAACTCGTTCTCAAGTCCTGATGGTGACACTACGGAGCTGTGTGATCTCAGGCAAGTGACAACCTCCCTGACCCTTGGTTTCCTCCTCTGTAGAATTGGAGTAAAAATCCATTCCTTGTCGGGTTGTCGTAAGATTTAGAGATAATGTGTATAAACTGTCAAACTGAGCCCCTGGGTCATGCTTGGTGTCCATAGATGAGATGCAGCTCTTAGAGTTAATGACTCTTATTTGTTCCCTTAATTCTAATTCGGGATTGACTGATCTGTGTTGCCATATATCCATCAAAGTCCCAGGAATATCAGGAATTGTTTTTTCCCTCTGAGCTGCTGTCCGTATGCTCTCCTTTTGCCTTCTGGCTTTCTCAATCCTGTTCTCTGAAAGGAGCCTTTTCCCCTTGACTAAAATATGAATCACTTCCAGGCTACCCTGAGTAAAGAAGGTCTGGAGAAAGTGACACCTGAATTAACTCAAAGGAGCGGAGTGGTTTCTGGAAGATTCCTGGCAGCATGTCCAGAGGGTCCTCTTCAAGGACCAGGCTGTGGGTTCCCGCCCACTCCCTGCGTGTGGTCGTTGCTACCTCCGGAAATGGCAGCCGGCGTCCGAGGGGATTGCAAGGAGGCAGGGTGGTTCTGGAATCAGACGTGACTCTGCCCCTCCCTGCTAGTGATCCTTGGGCAGCCCCCTTTGCCTCTCTCACCCTCAGTTTCTTCAAGTGCAACATGGGTTGCTGTGAAGAGCAAGTGAGGGAATACGTGTAGGGGTAGTTGGTTAAGAGGAAAGTGTTGAGTGTAAGGAGCTGACATCAGCGCTGCTGAACTTACTCAACAGATGGTTATTGAGTGCTTTGTGTCTGCTAGCGACTGTTCTAGATCAGGGGTCAGCAAACCATGGTTGATCCAGGCCAAAGCCAGCCCCTGCTTGTTTTGGCACCGAAAGTGTTGCTGGAATGTAGCAATGCCCATTCGTTTATTTATCGTCTTTGGCTGCTTTGGCACTAGAATGGTGGGGTCCAGTCGTTGTGACAGAGAATTTATGGCCCATTTAGTCTAAAATATTTACTATCTGGCCTTTTCCTGAAAAAGTTTGCTGACCCCGATCTCTATGATGGGAAATAGAGAGTTAATGAACTACACAAACATTTCTGCCCTCATCAGGCATTCTATGTGCAGGGAGACAGACAAGAAATAAAATAAGTAGCTAAATTATGTAATATATTAGAAGGTGGTAAGTAGGATGGAAAAGTTTTTTTAAAAAGTGATTTTGAGTAGGCTGGCCAGGTATGTCTTCACTGAGAAGGTGACATTTCAACCACAACTCAAAGGAGATGAGGGAGTGAGTTGTGTGAGTATCTGGGGGAAGAGAGTACCAGGCAGAGGGGATGGCAAGTGCAAAGGCCCTGAGGCAGGACTACTTGGTACATCCTAAGAACAGTGAGGAGTCCAGTGTGGCGGAAGCACCATGAGTCATGGAATGGGATGGGGTGGAGGGGTTGGAGGGGTGAGGGAGAAGCAGGAGATTGAGAATTCTTATCTCAGGGTGGGCCAATTGTACCTGGCCTTGTGGGCTCTTCTGAGGACTCGGGATTTTTCTCTGAGTGAGCTGGGAGTCATTGGAGGGTGTGGAGCAGAGCAATGACATGATCAGACTTATGCTTTACAAGTCCCCCTCTTGTTGCAGTGTTGTGAATGGACGCCGGGGGAACTGGGGCAACATCCGAGAGATTAGAGAGCCTGTGGTCTCTATGGCCACCTCTGAGCCTTCCATCCCTCACTGTTTCCCTTCACACCTTAAGGCACGGTCAAGTCCCCAGACACCGGAGGGGCCAGGCTGGGTGTGCGGCAACAGGGAGTGGTAGAGACTGCAGCAAAGTGAAGGTCACATGGCCTTTCAACAGATGGCCACAATTCAACTCCAGCCAGGAATTGCCATGTAGGAATGTGGGCCCATAAAGTGACCTTATTTGGAAATAGGGCCTTTTTTTTTTTCAAATTAGAATTATTTTAATAGATATAAAAAACAGTTCTAAAATACCTACGTGGTTCTGCTGTGTTATTTGCCCTAAAGGAAGTAAAGGGCAGAGTGAAGGGTCCCAGTGCAGCTTGGTGGGCATGCTCGGCCAGCCCTTCCCTAACCCCCTTCCCTAACCCAGCCCCCAATTCCTGCTGATTCCGGAGATGATTCTTCAAGAGAACTCCAAAATGCAGAGTTTAAATCTTACCGGTTTTATATGCTGGCCAGAAATTCATCTTGTATTTTCAAATACTGTTGCAAAATAAAACATATCTGAGTAACTTTTCAGCACACATCCTCCTCCCAGGTATATGTACTGACTCTCCAAAAGGATTTGGGCTGCATGCTTTTTTTTTTTTTTTTGGCGGTGGGGGGAGTGGTGATTGGGACCTGGCGTTAGCAGATTGTTATTTCTAATAACATGCCCGGGCGAATTGCAGCAGGAGCCACAACAGGATTTTGTGGCACTATGCATGCCACATTGACTGGTGTAATGTGACGTACCAGAATTTGGGCTGAATATTCCCTTTGGCTTCTGTTACCTTGAAGGTGCCTGCCTGGTTCATCAGTGCTCTAGCTCTGGCCTTCTGCTCAAGACTATCCAAGAGACAGAAGAGATGGGAAGTTTGCTCCTGCCCTCTAGGAGAAAGGGTAACACAAGTGTCCTTAAAAATAGGGCAGTACTGATGAGTGCAGGGTTGTAAACTGGAGGCCTGGGGGCCAGATCTGCCTAACCATCAGGCTTTGTTTGGCTTACAGAATCAGGTTTTAAAAAACTGTTTTAAGCTAGTTGCTGGCTTTTGAAAATCAGAAAATTTCACACTGAATTCCAGTTTTGGGCTTCCCAGGAAACATCAGGAGAATCTGGCCACACAGAGCCCAAATTCCTGCATGGAGAACTGGGTGGTGCTGAAAAGGGCTGCCTCTTTTTGGTGGAACGGGTGCTCCCCACAGCACTTCACTTCCTGAGGTCCCCTTCCTGTCCCCGTGTGCGCCCTCCTCCCACAGGCTTTTGAGTTTGACTCTCTTGTGGTTGGGACTCCAGATCTGAGTGAGACACGCTGAGGCTGTGTCCCACCTGCAGGAATGTCCCAGCCTGTCCCTGGGTCTCAGAAGCCATGTGTCTGCCTGAGCAACGATTCCCTGTTTCTTGTTGCATCCCCAAGCGCCAAGCTCAGTGCTCCAGGCTCAACAGCCAGAGAGCAGAGAAGCTTTCCAAAGGAATTTCAGGCAGACTAAGGCTGACCTTTTGGGTAGCATTCTGACCTGCCCACTGGGTCCCAGAAGAAGACTTTCTTTCGTCTCTGCCAGATCCCTCTGTCCTCACCTCCTGGGCCAGGTGGGCCGTTACCTCGGAGTGTGCTCACCCTGCAAGCCTGGCGGGCAAGGGAGAGGACACATTTTCCATCCTTCCCTTCGGATGCCCTAATGCAGCCTTCCTGGGCAACTTGATCACGCGGCAAAGTCACGGCCACAGCTGGGACTCAGGAAACATTTCATCCGTGACGTCGTAATTGATTTTCCTTCTTTTGGTCTCCCTCCTGACTCTCCCCCGCCTCCCCGTTTCCCTGCCTCTACGATGCTTCACTGATTCCCCTTGACGTTTGGGGAGAATTCACGCTCCGTGACTTGTTTTGTCCCTGTTAATCCCCAGTCAATATGTGGCATCCAATACAGTTGCTGTACAGGAAAAAATAATTATTATTCTGCCTGGGCCAAAAGTCATCTTAATTTGAAGGATAAATTACTAACTCAACTTCCAGACTTTTCATTCTTAAGGGAGACAGGTCCACAGGTTGGCAGAGGGAGGTGAAAAACCCCGATGGTCCATTCACATAGCAATTTCCTTTTGATCCTTTAAAAAAGCGTTCTTATTTCCACTTTTATGGAGGGTGCACAATGTGCTAATTTCTTGGAATATATTATCTCGGATCCGCCTAACAGTCTTGGAGGTAGTTTGATCATTTTTAACATGAGTAAACTAAGGCTCAAAGAGATTACATGACTTGTCCTACGGCACATACCGAGTCAGTCGTAGAGTTGGGACTGGAACTCAGGTGTGTGAGACTCTAAAGCCCAGACTGTACATTGAGGAAGAGGCCCCCTGGGGTTCTGCCCCTGCCTTTTTCATCCTTGCCCATCTCCAGGGACAGGCTAAAAGCCCCCTGCTCAAAGCGCTTCTCCTGGTGGGATTATGATGATTTAGCTCTCTCTAGCGAGACTGATTTATAGAGGTTTAGTTGTGCATAGGAGAAATGATGATGATTCTGGAGTGAATTATTGCTCATTCCAGGCCAGAGAGTTTCATTAATGTCCCATGAGCAGGAGAGTGCAAGAGCAGGCATCTGCAGAGCAGGGGGAGTCTCAGGTGAGAATCAGCTCTGTTCTTGAACTCTGTAACCTCGCTTTCACAGGCTTCCCAGCTTGAGGGTAAGGTGCAGTCACAGCAGCAGCAGTTGGCCACATTTTCTGGCTCTTGTCCTCATTCACCCACACAGGACTTCTGCCCACACAAAGTCTCCCTCTGTTATGTCTAGGAATTCTTGGGGCAGCTTTATTGTGTCCTTGCTTTTGGTAGCCTGTATTCATCTCACGGTGTCTGCCATGTTTTTTCTTCTGCTGTGGCCTCACTGTCAGTGTATGCAGGCTCACAGGCTCTTGAGGGTGCTTCATGCCCACCTCCACTGCTGGTTCTGTATCGCAGTGCCGTGGATTCTGTCTGCTAGTGCTCACAAAGGTGCCAGCTCTGAAGGTGCCAGAACAGTGGAAGAAGGCATCTCTCCCCCACTCTACGCTGTACTATCTGAGCCCAAAAGCTACCCTGCTTGGGCCTTGCACCTTAGACAAAGCCTTTAGTTTCTCCATTCGTCGTCTCTCGAGTTAGCTCCAGAGGCTACGCACCTGATCTTTGCTTCATTCTCATCTCTCTTCTAGGGCATGGACATCTCTTGACTTCCTCTTTATTCCCAACCCATCATGCAATTGACTCATGTAGAAACATTGTCCTGGGTCCCATTCTATCTATTCTTCACACTCTCAGAAAGGTCTGAACTTCACATTGACTTCAAGATAGGATTTGGCTATATTTAATAGTATGGGCTTGGGTGGTGATGTAAAATGGAGCAACAGCTTTGGAAAACAGTTTAGAGGTGTCTTCAAGAGTTAAATATAAACTTACTATTTACATGACCCAACAATTTCACTCCCAAGAATCTACCCAAGAGGAATGAAAACATATGTTTATACAAAGACATATATGTATATGTATAAACATATTCATGTTCACGTATTAATTCATTCATTATTCATAATGGCCCCAAAGTGGAAATGGTCCAAATATCTGTAAATTGGTAAATAGAGAAACAATATGTACCATATCCATCTAATAAATGGAATACAATTCAGCAATAAAAAAGGAACAAAACTCTATTACATGCTACAACATGGATGATCCTCAAAAACATTATGCTAAGTGGAAGAAGCCAGATGCAAAAGACAACATATTACATGATTCCACTATGAAATTCCAGAAAAAGCAACTGTATGGAGACAGAAAGTAGATTAGGGATTACCTGGGGCTGGAGGTGGGAGTAGGGATTAATAACAAATAGGCACAAGGGAGCGTTTGGTGGTGATAGAAATGTTCTCAAAGTGGAGGACGTTAATGATTGCCAACCCTATAAATTTACTAAAAATTACAGACTTGTACACTTACAATGGACAAATTTTGTGGTGTGTAAATTATATCTCAATAAACTGTTTTTTGTTTTGTTTTGTTTTTAATATATGGGCTTTGGATTTAGACCTTAACTGGAGTTCTACTCCATTGCTCATTAGCTTTGCCATCATGGGTTACATAACCTAATTGAGCCTCAGTTTTTTTGTACATAAAATGGACATACATACTACATCATAGGGTTGTCGGGAGGATTAAATTACAGCATGAGAAATGGTTAGCAGCAAGGAACTACAATGACAATAAAAATCACTCTTTACTTAAAGTGAGCTCGATAAGTGTTAATTTTCATTATCGTTGTAGTTCCCTGGTGCAAAGACATGCACTTCTTTATATTAACATTTTTGAAATGTTTCTTAAGAGAGTACAGCTAGGAAAGTAATTAGTTTCTTTTCCCTTGGAACGTGTTTCCAAATGTACGCTCCGTCTGTGGCTTGACGGTGTCTAAGGTTGGAGGAGACAGAGCTTCCTTATTATCATTGCCTGCCACGTCCGCTCCCTGCTGGCTTCTGTCCGAACTGCATCTCAAGTCACCAGCCTCCCTCTTCTTGGCTTTCCACAACAGGTCTCCCGGCCTCCTCGGGCTCCTGATTCTTATTTCTGCAAAGCTGCTTCTTGTAGGGAGGGCTTTAGAAGGAGAGAGGGTGGGCGGGATGTCCCCACGGGGCTTCCCGCTGCCTCCCAATTAGACTAGTCGTGGGGAGACTCCAGAGGAGGGAGGTCTGGGCCCGTGCCAGCAGGATGACTGCGAGTGTAGGGAGAGAGAAAATAGAGCACGGAAAGGGAGCTGAACTTTCGAAGCAGCCAGTTTCATTTTGGGCATGGCGACTGCTTGTGCCGTCAGCAGGAATCAAGCTCAGCTGCTGAGAGCTGCCAGGGGCTGAGGAGTTCCCCAGGTCCTCTTGCGCATGCTGAAAACTTGGCTCTGCCCTGCCGGGGGGACCGAGCTCTGGGTTGGGGCACACTGAACCGAATTTGAGAGCACCGTCTTGCATGTTATGTTGACCTGGGAAGACGCCATCCTTCAGCGTCTAGCATGGCCCCACTTCACTCTAGCATTGCAGCCAGGCTCGGCTCCTTCCTCTCTCCAGGCCTCTCCATTTCCATTTCCACGGGCACCGTGCTCCCTCCTGCCTCTTTGACTTTATGCCTGCAGTACCTCAAGCTCTCCTGCTTCTCTTTGCAGATAAGTTAATTGAGCCTGAGGGAGATTCAACAACTCTCTCAAGGCCCAACAGCTAGTAAGAGGTAGAGCTGGAAGCAGAAACCAGGTTTCAATGACTCAAGAGTGGTGCTTTCAGCTACTTCAGCTCTACCACCTCAGATCTTGGTGTGAATTATAGCACATGTTATCACATTATATCATAATTGTTTGCTGGCAAGTCTGTCTTCCCACAGCAAAGATTGGATATTTTCTATCCCTGTGTCTTCTGGGCCCAGCATAGAGCCAGATACACAGTATGGAGTTGGGGGTTGGTTTAAGTTCCCGAGTCAGACCTGACCTCTGCCTCTTACTACCTCTGTGGTGTTGGGCAACCCGTTTAAGCTTTCCGAGCCTCAGTTTCCTAACTGGGGGATAATAATACCTACCCAGGGTGTTTGTGAAGGTCTGGTGAGGTGATGTGTGTGTGCTGCCTGATACACACTAGGCGTGGTGGAATTGCTTTTTTCCTTTGGGTACCCAATCCTGTCCCTTCTCCGCCCATTCTCAGATGGGCTCTACCTAAATCACCCCAGGGACAGCACATGAACCAGTAATGGTGCTGAGTCACCCTGGCCACAGGGTTTCATTCAAAACTGGACATGTGACCCAAGATGGGCCTCTCCATGTCTTCTCTGGGATTTGACTAAAAATACCAGGAAACATGCCCATCCCATCCTTCTCAGATCATGGGCACTGAAGGCCATTATATCCAGTGAGCTGTTGTTGCTACCAGGTAGGGAAGGCTTTTCCTGAGAATGAAACCAACTAAGAGTGGACAGAACCAAGAGAAGGAGAGAGAGAGAGAGTTCTGATCACATTGTTTGAGTTTCTGGATCTGGTCATGCCTGAATTTTTCCAGGTATGTGAACCAATAAATTTACTTTAAAAAATTTTTGGCTTGTACTGGCTTAAGTTTTTGTTTTGTTTTGTTTTTGTTTTTTTGTCATTTGTGAGTGAAATTTTTTTGTCATGGTAGGTGTTTAAATATGTTGTGTCTCATCTTTATTTAACATGTTTGGAGAATGAGGGACTGAAGGAAATAATGTATACTTGTAAATGAAGATTAGAATTGAATTTTAGATTAAGCAAAGATCAAATAATTAGGTAGGCAGGTAACAGGCTCCAGAATTCACAGGGTGGAAGTTCTTTAGTAGGAAGCAGGGCTTCAGGGCTGAGTTATTTTCTTGGATGAGAGCCACCGGTGGGGCTGGGGAATAACAGGCAGGTGGAACTGACCAGGTAGTTGGGGCCAGGTCATCAAGAGCCTGCAATGTCATGATAATTCATTGGAGGACAAATTGTGAATGGTGAAGCGAAAGGCTAGTAGAACACGTAGGAGACCAAGTGCCAATGAAAGAGGGCAGTGGCTCTGGGTCTGAGGCATATAGCTAGTCCTTAACCTTGACTCAACATAAACTAGTAGGGGTGTAGTCTGGCAAAGTACAAAGTCCTACACGGTAGTAAATCCTCTAGATATAAGTTGGTTTGATTTGAATGTTTCCTGAACCAAGCTTGTCTGTTATGGTTTTACAGTATCCTAACTTTCATTAATGCCACTCTTGGTTCAACAAATATTTCTTGAGCATGTATCACACGCCCGGCACTGTCACAGCCACTTGGGATTCAGCTGGTAAAAAGTAGGGAGATGGGCTGCCTGTATTAGGTGGTAATCAGAGTTCAGAAGAAACGAACTCCAGGTGGGAGGACAGAGAGTGGTGGAGAGATGGACAAGGAAAGGCTCTCTGGTAAGGAAATCTAAGCTCAAGACACATGGGAGAGTATATTTATTAATCTCTGGCACACTGTTTATAATGTAATGCTAGATGGAAAAAACCAGCACGGAAACTGGAAAGCAGACTGGGATGAGAGCGAGATTGCTTTTGCCGCTGGAGAGATCTTGAATCTGATCCCATCTTCTTAAAAATATTGCTAAGCAAGCCCCTTACAAGGTTTGGCATTTTAGGATTCAAAGCAACACTCGTCACAACTGATTATAACACAAGAAAGTGTCAGGAGCCAAAGGTTGAGAACAGCTTGTCTGGGTATCCTTAACTTTTTCAATATTCCTCCTAAAATGTAGTGCCCTGAACTGACCAAAACCTTCCAGAATCATCTGAGCAGCATCACATGAGATGGAATGAATGAAACTGGTGTCCCCAGTACAGGTACATGGACGAGTTAGGGTGGTTGTTTTTGTTTTTTAAATATTTTTAAAGATTCTTAGGTTACATAAATGTTACACATAAATTACAGGGATTCCCATGTTCCCCACCTCCCACACCTCCCACAACCTCCCACATAAACATCCTTCATTAATGTGGCACATCACCTGCAATGGATATATACATCCTGGGGCTTTGCCACTAAGCATGGACCATAGTTCACATTGTAGACCACACTCTCTCCCACACAGTTCTGCATGTTATATGCTGATGTAAAATGGCCTATATCTGTCGTTGTAATGTCACTCAGGATAATTCCCAAGTCCCGTAAAAGCCCCTGTATTACAACTGCTTTTCCCTCTCCCTGCCCTGAAAGTGTCCAGTGGCTACTGGCTCCACATCAATGTTGTAATTTCTTCCATTGCTTGAATCACAATATGTCTACAACAGAATAGCAGTAAGTCCACTCTAGTCCATAGCTCTTCCCTCAGTCCTGAGGAGTCTGGAATGGTGATGTCCACTCCACCTCCAAGTGAGAGGGTCTTATATCCCGTGGATACAGTGGATGGGATTATCCTGCCTGCAGCTGCAGACTCTCTCCATTCCCTGGGATGGCCGTTGTCCATCATAATCTCCTTGCCAGGTGACTTGGGTGAGTCCATTGAGCTGTAGAGTAGGAGTTGCAGCTCCACTGAGATTCCAGGCCCAGCTGGCACATGGGCAGGCCAAAGGCTTCAGTCTCTGGAAGTACACCTACAAACTCCAGCATCACATATAGGTTTGAATAGAAGGGACTGATGGACCATGTGCAGGCCAGAGGCTCCAGTCTCTGGAAGTACACCTACAAATTCCAGCACCACATATAGGTTTGAAGAGAAGGGACAAATGGACCATGTGCAAAGAGGACTTATTTGAGTCCAACTCTGTCACTCTCAGGAGCACAGATTCCAAAGTATAACCCACTGATAAGGCATCAATCTCTGGAGCTATCCCCCCTTATATAGGACCTGGGTGTCTCCAGAGCCCTCAGGAGCCCTTCTGTTTGGGGTGATATCCACTTTGGTGTTCTATGAGATCCAACTAAGGTGTGTGTAAGCGTTACCTCTGGGATGACCTCCCGACTCTCTTTGAAGTCTCTTAGCTGCATGAACTCATTTGTCTTTACCTTTTCCTCCTTTTATTCAAGGTCTTTTTCCAGTTGTATTGCCAGTTGGCACTTGGTAGATCCCTCGTTGCCAGGGAGGCTCATCCCTGGGAGTCATGTCCCATGCTGGGGGGAAGGTAATGCATTCATATGCTGAGTTTGGCTTAGAGAGAAGCCACATTTGAGCAACAAGGAGGCTCTCAGGTGGCAACCCTTAGGCACCCCATAACAGTAGGCTAAGTTTCAACTATGAGAGCAAAGACTCATAAGGCTAGTCATCAATAACAAGAATCCATTAGTGGACCATCCTCCTTTGCCAGACACGGCCCCTGCACTTGGGGGACTGTTGCTGCTCCCTTGGAGAATGTGGCAGATCTCTCCAGGCTGGGAATTCAGTATTCTCTCATTTATTAAGTGATTCTTAGGATGGTTGTTTTGACCTGACTCTTTTGACCTCAGTGTCATTTGATATGTTTTAGGAACATTTCAGGATTCAAAAAATTAAATCATTGTCTATTTTTAAATTACCATGTATCAAGGGGATCAAACACCCATTTCCTTTTCCCAGTTTAAGAGTGGCCCTGGCCCCTGCTCACCCCACACCTGGGCCTGCCCCTGGGGCAGGCATTGGGTGAGGATTAGTAACCTGCTCACATCATTTTAAAAAGCTGAATGTTTAATGGCTTTAAAAGAAAAAAAAACCTTATGGAAGCACAATTTACGTAAGATTCACCCATTTTAAGTGTACAGTTCAAGGATTTTTAGTAAATTTACCAACTTGTGAAATTATCACCACAATTCAGTTTTAGAATATTTTCATCACCCATATTCTTTTCCCACCTTTAGCAACCACTAATCTGTTTTCTGTCTCTATAGATTTGCCTTTTCTGGACATGCCATATAAATGGGATCAGATAACGTGTGGTCTTTTGTATCTAGCATCTTTCACCCAGCATAACGTTTTTGGTGTTTATCCATGTTGAGCCTACAGCATGCAGGTTCCTTTTTTATTGCTAACTAGTATTCCATATTATGGAAATTTTTGTTTATCCATTCACTCATTAATGGGCATTTGGGTTCTTTTCCACATTTAGGCTATTAGGAATAACGCTGCTATGGACATTTGTGTACTAGTAGTTTTTGTGTGGACATATGTTTTCATTTCTCTTGGGTAGATACCGCAGAGAAGAATTGCTGGGTTGCAGGGTAAGTGTATATTTCAATTTTTGAGAACTGAGTGACTTGGTTTTTAAGCTGTGTTGAAATGTCCTCCCAGACTTCCTGGGCTCGGATGCTCCCTACACACAACTGCAGCTGAGACTGCAATGGAATTTTTGGGACCTTCCCCGCCCAGCCATTTGCTGGAGCAGTTTCCCCCACCAGCCGCTCCTGCAAGCAGCCCCTTCCCACCACAGGCAACCCTGAGGAGGCGCACAAAGAAGTCTGTGGCTGTCTGAACTGGATTTTTCCTCCAGATGGGCCCAGAGCAGTGTCTGCAAAAGCAGCCGCGTCGTCTCCCTGCTGAAAAGGGCTTTTCATGCAAGAGACAAAAGAGATGAATGCTGTGCTAGAAAGGTGAACTTGGGTGGCTGGTATGAAATGTGGGCAGTGTTCGCTTCTCTCTTCTCTGGGGCAAGCGAGTGGTGTTTGAAAGAGACCCTTTGCACCCTGAGCTAATGCTTGGATCTATTTCAATATCCAAAAGCTCAGAGAGGGGAGGCCTGAAACTTCAGCAGAAATAAAAGGTTGCTGGAGGATTGGAAACAGTGTCCCGGTGGTGTGATGGGAAAATGAGGCCAGTGAGCCAGCTGAGGAGCTGTGGTTAAGTGAGAGCCCATCGTCAGAGATGCCGCAAGACCCCACTCATCCTGTGGGAGACCAGGAAATTTGCTGAGCTGAGCAGACGGTGCTGAATTGACCCTTTGTGTGTCCAAGAGACAAGAGATAAGAGACCCATGTAAACTGAACAGATGCCATTGCTACTGGGTCCCTTAGTGGTAACTGATCCTCCCCTAACGGGACTGAAGATTCCCAAAAAATTCAGAACCAGGCTCCCAGGATTTAACTGTGGCAAATGAGAAGCTCGGTTTGTAAACTCAGGGGTGAAAGAGACGCACCTCTCTTACTTGTGAAGAAGGTGATTTCGGGTTTCTGACTGCCTGAGTTTAAATCCTGCTTGTAGACGATTCTTGGATCTTTTTAAATCTATTTAACATGTCTATGCCTCTGTTTCCCCATCTGTAAGGTAGGACTGAAAATAATAGCACCCGATTTTGAGGAGTAACTGAGATCATTTGTGTAAAACACTTAGCATAGTGGCTGGTACTTAGACCACGCAGATATTAAACAATCGCTATCCTTTTTAAATTTATTTTTCTAATTTTAAAGTAATTTCCTATTTTGAGCCTCTATTCTTTCAGATAGTTGGAATTTAATCTTGGTCTATTGCAATTAGTCGGAGGCAATTCAGTATTGTCTCTCCCCAGTAATTTTGGTTCTATAAATATGTGGCCAGACGTATCTGAAGCAGGGAGGGAGATTATGGCCATCCCTGTGTGGGTGAGGGGCCATCTGGTCTATTTCATCTTGTACTTGCAAATGAAGGAACTGAGGCCCAGAGATGTTAAGAAACTTGCCTAAAGACACACAGCTAGGAAGTGGATCTGTGATTTAAAACCAAATGCCTCTCTCCAAAAAAGATATACAAATGGCCAGAAAGCACATGAAAAGATGCTCAACATCATTAGCCATCAGGGAAATGCAAATCAAAACCACAATGATATATCATTTCACACCCATTAGAATGCTGCTATTAAAAAATGGAAAAGAGAAGTGTTGGAGAGGATGTAGAGAAATAGGAACATTCACTCATTGCTGGTGGCAATGTAAAATGGTGCAGCTGCTGTGGAAGACAGTTTGACAGCTCCTCAGAAAGCTCAGTATAGAACTACACTATGACCTGGCAATCCCATTATTTGGTATATACCCCAAAGAATTGAAAGCAGGGATTCGAACAGATATTTGCACACTGATGTTCATAGTGGATTTATTCACAATTACCAAAATGTGGAAGCAACCCAAGTGTCCACCAACCAATGAATGGATAAATAAAATGTGGTATATAGATACAATGGAATGTTATTCAGCTATAGAAAGGCATGAAGTCCTCATACATGCAAAAACAAGTATCTAGACATCATGTTGGATGAAATAAGCAAGACACTAAAAGACAAATATTTTATGATCTCACTGATTTGAAACATTTAGAATAAGCAAACTCATAGAGTCAGAATCTAAAACATAGGTTACCAGGGGACAGGTTGGGGGTAGGGAATGGGAAGTTAAGGGTTAGACTGTACAGGGTTCCTGTTTGGAATGATGGAAATGTTTTGGTAATGGATGGTGGTGATGGTAGCACAATGCCACAGACATAACGGCACTGAAATAGATATCGCAATATGATTAGAAGGGGAAATGTTAGAGTGTATATATGGAAACAGAAAAAAAATGTTTTTTAAATCCTTGGGACTACACTACCCAGTGGACCCTAAGTTAAACCGTGGACTTTAATGGTATAGTTATAAAAATGTGCTGTCATTGATTGGGGCAAGTGTTCCATACCAATGCGGGGTGGTGGTGGTGGTGGTGTGTGGGAATCCTGTATTTTATGCATGATTATTCTGCGTATCCAAAAGTTCTTGAATAAAGAAGAAAAAACAACCAAAGTCCTCTCCACCTTTCCCCACTCCGTCCAAAGTCCAGGTAGTCACACCATTAAGCGCAAAAGGGATAAGGGCGCTGGGGGAGGGGGCATGAGTGGAAGAAACTATGATTGGCCCACACTGGGGCAGGGAAAGGGCCCAGAGCTTTCATCAGACACTTAGTTTCCAAGGGCTGCTGCCTTAACCAAGTGCCACTCCTGGGTGACTTAAAACTATGGAACTTTCCTCTCTCCCAGCTCTGGAGGCCAGAAGTCTGAAATCGTGGTGTCAGGAGGGCCGCACTCCCTCTGAAATCTGTAGGGGAGGATCTTTCCTGGCCTCCCCTAGCCTCTGGTGTTGCTGGCACTCCGCCATGTCCCTTGGCTGGCAGTGGCAGCACTTCAGTCCTGCCTCTGTCGTCACAGGGCCTCCTCCCCTCTGGGAGTGTCCAGCTTTCCCTCTTCTTATAAGGGACCCAGTCCTATTGGATTAGGAACCGCCCTAATCCAGCTTGGCCCCATCTTAACTAATCACCTCTTCAAGGGTCCCCTTTCCAAATAAGGCCACGTTCATAGTACTGGGGTTAATCCTTTGGGGGCATAATTCAACCCATGATAGATACTAAATAAAACTTTGGTTCTTGCTACGTTTGGAAAGCAGTCTGATATTTTGGTTCATAAGAGATGCTCAGTGCATGTCTGCTGAATTAAAGGAAGGGAGGAGGGTGGAAAGAATGAAAACAATGAGGGAAAGAGGGGGAAAAAGGATGAAAGAAGGAAGGAAGGGAGGAAGGGAGGGAGGGAGGGAGGAAGGAAGGAAAGAAAGAAAATGTTTTGGTTCTTGTTCATTAGCCACACGTTTGAAATGTATTAGTTTTAAGGGACTTTCCCCAGGCTGTGCTTTAGAATCTCTAGAGAAACATTTTCAAAATACAAAGTCCAGGGCCCTAGCCCACACCCATTGAATTGGAATCCCTGGGGTGAATCCTGGACAAACAAACATAGGTGATTCTATATAGTTTCTTTCATTGAGAAGCATGGGTTTCCAGGATATTTATTTATTTAGGCAAATTTAGGCTTGTTTTAGGCTTGACAAATGGTTTGTTCCTGTTTGTGGATCTGGGTTGGTTGTGGCTCCAGTCTCTTATTTGGATGCTTCCCAGTGATTTCCTTGTTAGGAAGAGACACTCAGTAGTGCCTTAAAAGCCAGCCCTGGTCCATTGCCCCAGCTCACCTTAGTGAAGGCAAACAATGGGTGGGATTGCCATGCTCCCCTTTAACCAAACCTGTGCCACTTGGAATTTGGTGCTTTTTGTCTTCATCCTGCCCCAGCTGCCTGTGAACAGCAGAGAAAGCAACAACTCTGAACACATTTTCTTGACTTTTCGGGTCTAGTTTGACCTAAATCAAAAGTATTTTCATTGTTGTGATCGTGGCAGTGTTGGTTTCCCAAGGGACCAATAGTACAGCATCTACTGTGTGTTTGGGTAAGAAGGTTCTCACAATCAGGTTAGGCTGGGGTTAGGGCTGGGTTAGGGAGATTTGTTTTTCCAGGCTGTGCCCATCCCAACCAAGCCTGGAGGTCACTGCTTCATCCTCACTTCCCAGCACCAGAGGTAGGAGAGGATCATCCTAGTTTGGGCAAGCATCTCTGAATTAATTGGCAGCCTCCCTCAGGACTGGTAGGGGTCACTAATTGGACAGGAATAGACACTGAAGCCCCGGGAACACTGTCTTGCCTGAGAGACTCATTACTGCGTCCAATACAAAGGGATTTGGTCAGGGAGGTCAGAGTTAATGTGCTTAATATTCAGCTGCTACAGGGACCCAGCCAAGGAATCGAGAATGTCCTGAAAATGACTGGGCTCATTTGTCTGCATTCTGTGGCTGTGTTCTTGGAACCCAGGGAGGAGGGAGGACTGAACACAATAGACACTGGAAAAAGGCCCAGGACTGTGTCTTGGGGAGGAAGAGGGTTTTGTGGCCATTTAAACAGATGCCCAGTCAGTGCAGACTCTGTCCTAAATCATAGCAGGGTCTGTTCATTTATTCCACCGTTCATTCATTTATTCACTCACTCAGCAAACACTTGCTGAGGACCTGCTGCAATCCTGGAACTGAGCCTGGGAAACTTCTGGAGATTACCTGTGTTGGTCAAAATAGTCCTAGAAACAAATGACTGTTGTTCTCAGAGCACAGGGACTCAACAATTAGCAAAATCATGGTATTGAAGTCTCCCCCAGGCCCAATTCTTTTTCTTAAAGTATAATTTTTATTTTTGAGGAAATTAGAAACTACAGAAGAAGTACTGAGAACTAAGTAGCAATCACTCAGGTTCCGACCACCCAGAAGAGATATTTATTAACATTTGGTTATATTTATTCAATTTTTTCAACAAAAGAACTAATAGGTTACAGATAGTATTGAAATTGCCCGCTTCCTATTGCCCTATATCTCACCCTCTCCCAACCAGGCAGCTACAGTCATGAATTCAGTGGGTTTCCTTCTTATCTTACCTAATCCTAGTACCTTTCAACTTCTGCATATAGATTTGTGTTTCTAAACACAAATACTAAACAATGTATAGTGTTTTTATATGCTTTGATTTATATGAATTGTATCATACTTTACATTTCATTTTGCATCTTGCATTTTGCTTTTCTTTTTCACTCAACATTATGCATTGGGGCTTTATACATGTTGATGTCTAGCTAAGTATCTAGTTTCTTCCACCCATCCATCTACCCATCTAGCTAGCCCTAACCAACCAACCTCCCTCCCTCCCTTCCTTATCTGTATCTATCTACCTATCTATATCTATCATCTATCTATTGTCATCTATCTATATATATAGTCATCTTTCTGGCTGGCTATTTTACACCTGTCCTATTTCACTCATTAACTCACTCACTCATTCGTTTACTTTTTTGTCTAGTCCTGTTGAAGGGGTGCTCCAGGCAGCACATAATACAAATGCCTGATGTCCTCATCAGACTGGAGGTTGCCATGAATAACTGGCAGACCCATCATACTGGTTCATACCAATTGACCAACAGTCCTACCAGCAGACATTTGAGTTTGAGGCCCTAGATGAGCTATTCTTGCAATTCCTTCCAATGCTGACATTTTCATGGACTAAAGTCCTCTGGCTTTCTTCCTCAGGAATACCCTTCCCTCCTACTACTTATAGTCTTCCTCGTCTCTGCTTGTAGACATCTAGGCAGCCCTTAGACCAAGTTCAAATACCACTTCTTGCATAGACAACTACTCTGGAATCTCCAAGACAAGTTTTTAATTCTCCCCTCTGCCCTTTACCGGAGTTTGTATCTGTAGAACTGCCCATAGGCTGAATCCTTCAGTGGACTAAGTTCCTTGAGGTTAATTGACCTTACTTAATGTCTCAGATGTTGTTTTATATTCATGCCTCACTCAAACATTCCCTAGCTAGTGCCTGGGGTACACCTCAAACTCTTGTTAGGTTGGAAAAGAAGTGATAGTGGAGTCTACCTGGCATGGGGCATCAGAGGGGATGGGGGGACAACATGAAGGTGACAGGCCCTAGGATTCTCATTCCTTGGGACTTCCCCAAGTGTTCCATGGCTCTGAGAGAGCTTGTTAGGGAACATGATTTATGGTATGGCCAGGATGACATTGCTGAAGGTCCCTGGAAGGAGCTGAAGTTTCCCAGGTGAAAAGTACTCTGAGAAGGTGGAGGAAATGTGTGATTTGAGAGGCAGGCAGTGTGGAACAGTGGGCAGAGCACTGGCTTTGGAGCTAGACGCTAACCTCCACAAGCCCATGCCTAGAAAAGCTCCTAGAAAAGCGTGTGTCTTGAACCCCATGTGCCTGGCACATGGTAGACACTCAGTAAGTATTTTCTTAATGTATGAAGGGAGCCAGATAGACCTGTGTCCAAATCCTGGTTCAGATGCTTGCCGCCACCTGTAAGACGCTGGACACACTCCTTAACTTAACCAAGTCTCAGTTTCCTTATCTAAAATGGTGACAATTTTGTCTACCCTTCAAGGTTGTCGGAACAAAGGAGATTTCATAGACATATAGTGCTCACCACAACTCCTGCACATAGTGGCTGCATAATAAATGCACTAACCCTATGAATATAGGTTAGGGCATTTGTATATTTTAGGTACCAACTTCTGGGTCTTTAGGATACCAACATAGATGCTTGTTCCAGTGATATTTTAGGGGCATGGTGCTGGAGGACCTTTATTGTTTGTTTTTAAACACCCTGAGCTTCAGCCTGCATCTATAACATGGATATGCATTAATTCAGCAGGCCATTCTTGGATAATGACTCTGAGATTACATAATGGGATGGATGGTGCCCCTATTCCCCCCAAAAAGACATGGCCACATCCTAATTCCTGGAACCTATGGATGTGGCCTCATTTGGATAAAGTCTTTACAGATATAATGAAATTAAGGATCTCAAGATGGAAGATCATCCTGGATTATCTAGATGGACCCTAAATCCAGTGACAAGTGTCCTTCTAAAAGAGGCATACAAAGAAGAGAAGGAGTGATGTGATTAAGGGGCAGAGATCCCAGAGGCACCAGGAGTTGAAAGAGGCTGGGAACAGGTTCTCTCCTAGAGCCTTCAGAGAGAGCACAGCATTCGTGACACCTTGAGTTCAGATTTCAGCCTCCAGAACTGAGAATAAATGTCTGCTGTTTTAAGCCACTAAGTTTGTGGTAATTTGGTGCAGAAGCCATGGAAAAGAATACAGACGGTTTCTGTACTATGTTCTAGTTTTGCAAGACCCTTTTGGACATTATCCGTGCTTACTGAAGTGCCCTTCAAAAGCTCACAGCCAAGGGCTGGAAGCAACCCATAACCCAAGAATCATACAATGTAGCAGGTTAAGGTGTGATAGAAGGAGGCAAAGGAGGGCCAGGTAACCCAAGTTTGTGTGTGGGAGTGTCCAGGAACACTGCCTGGAGCTTATCTAAGCTGCGACCCAAAGATCAAGGAGGAATCAGCCAGACACGAACTCGAACTTGGGGAGGGCATTTTGGTAGAGGGAGCCGCATACCCGAAGGCATGAGACAGCAGGAATAGGCAATAATTCTTGTCTTCCCTAACTCTTGGGAAGGTCAGACGGCCACCTGGAGCAGGGCTTCTCCAACTTTAATGTGCATACGGATCAGCTGGGGAATCTTGATAAAATGCAGGTTCTGATTCAGCGAGTCGGGAGCGAGTCTATGGATCCTGTGCTTCACCCAAGCTCCTAGAGCCTGCTAAGGCTGCTCCCTGCAGACCGGGCTTCGAAAAGCGAGGTCTGGTACCCTGATGTTTACAATACTTTTTCCCATCCTTATATCATTTGAGCCTCCCCTGGGGTGGCCAGGTCCTTGAATTACACCTGTGGAAGCAGACGCTTGCAGAGGGGAGGCACTTGCTCAAGGTCACACAGGTTTAAATGGTACTCTTGGTTTAAAACTCAGGTTTTCTGACTTGGATCCTGTGCTCTTTTAAATAACACACCATGCAATCTCATTCTGACATACAAATGAGGGATAGATTTTGATTTTTTTTTTTTTTTGACCCAGCCTAAGTGCCTTTTTCTTTTCATTGATTATTTTATCACATTTCTATTTAATGATGTAACGGATATGTTTTTTTAACTGCCATTTTTGTAATGTTTTTGTTCTTTGTATTTCCTTGCTATTTTCTGTCCTCCTCCCTTCCCCCAATTTCTTTTGCTCTAGGATGGTGCTTCTCAATATTAAGCACACATTGGAATCACTGATGGAGCCTGGTTCCTACTCCAGAGATTCTTATTTAATTGGTCTGGCATGTAGCTTGAGTATCAAGATTTTTAAAAGCTTTCCCAGGTGTTCAAATAGACAGCTAAGATTGAAAATCACCAGTCTACATCTTTGTGGCTTGTTTTTCCTCTATTCTTCCTGCTAATTTCAATGGCTTCTGTAGTCAGTTTTTTTAGCTCTTCTGCTGGTCACATTTATTTTTTTAAATAGTATATTTAATTTCTTTTATTCATATAATAACTATAAAATTGAAATGGAATATTTTAACTCTTTCTTATGGAAAATTTCAAAAATGAGGATATTTGCTCACATATGCTATTTCCCATGTGCCTTCTAGCCCAGCAAGCCTCACTTTAATTAACAATCTCTCATGCGAGTGGGTGCGTGTGTCTCAGGCCTTTATGTTTCTTCCCTTTATGTTGGGGTTTATTTTGTATTATTGCATAATGTAACTTTTAGTTCAAGATTTTTAAGATTTACGTTCTTTTCCCGAGGTTCTATATTTCAGCGGTTTCCATGAATTTCATTCTTAAAAGCACTTTGGAGAAGCTAAAAGTGCTACAGGAATGGAAACAGAACTGTCATTTTTATAATAATAATAGTAATCATCACTAGGACAGGTGACTTATTTGTAAGCCATGACATCATACTAATTGGGGCCAATTCGTGTTCGGGTGTTGGACATTTAACGTGCATTGTTTCAGTTAGGTTTTTGTTTTTGTTTTGCGTCTCTGTCTTTGAAGGAAATTGGTTTTCTTATGGGGTCTTTGTCCCAGTACAGCGGATAGGGGGAGGATCCCTATCTTGGATCTCTGCCCAGTCTTGGCACCACGATTACACGCGTGTCATAAAATAACTAGGGTAACTTCCCATCCTTGGTATGTTCTAGAACAGTTTGAATAAAATGGGGATTACTGTTCCTTGAAGGTTTGCTAGAATTTGGCTGATAAACCATCTTGGGATAGTGCCTTTCTGTGAGTGAATTTTTCCCCTGGCTTTCCATTTTGAAAATTTAGAAACTTATGGGAATTTTGAAAGAGATGTACCATAAAACTACTTTTGCAATTTTAAATGGATTTTGGTCAGCTGTGGTTTTCACATTTCTTTGGGCCAATTTGGGTAATCAAAATTTTCCTTGGAAAACTGACCATTTCATCTAGCTTGATAGTTTATGGTGAAACTTTCTTTTTATGTTATTCTCTCATCGTTTTTCTAATCTCAGCTGTGTCTGAAGTTCTGTCTCCTTTGCCATTTCTCACGGTGTTTCACATGACCTCAGTTATTCCACATGACAACTCTAGGAGGCAGGTACCACGCATTGGCCTCGTTTTACAGATGAGGCCATGTTGGGATTGAGAGAGGTTCACTGTCTTGCCCAGGGTCCAGCAGCTAGTGAGTGCTAATGCCAGGGTTAGAGCTCAAGTTTTCTGGCCTGGGGGTCCGTGCCTGCTGCCACTCTTCCTGGCCTCCCAGGAGGTGTGGACAGCAAGCTCTTTCGTTTCCGTTTCCTTCATGGGAAATGACCGAGTGGGGGCTGGCCCATGACCTGGGATGCACCCAAAACAGCTTTCCCTCTGGTCAGAACCCTAGAGGATAGTAGTGTGGACTTTATGCTTAGCTCCAAGCAAACATGTTGTTGCCGGGTTCTTGGCTTACATCAGATAAGCACTGGCTAGTAAAAGGGAGCCAATATTTCATTGTTGTTGTCTGGACATGAGACGCTCACCGGGTGCAGAGGCAGGCATTTTCCTTGCCCATCGCACCCTGCCCAGCCCTGAACTGCGCCAGGCAGCTGTAGTGTGTGACCCCACTGGGGTCAGAGACAATCCTGTGTGAAGACAATCCCAGCTGTCTCCCTTCCAGGCTGAGTAACTTGAATAAATGCCTTAATCTCTTTGAGTCTTTCCCGCCTGCCAGATGGATTATTAATGCCTTCCTCAAAGAAAGCAAGTGCGTGATATTTAAGTGACCATGTGGCCTGCCTTCAACAGGAGAAATAGCTAGGAGGCGCATTTTATGGAAGAGGGGTGGTGGGTAAGTCCAGAGATAAGGGAAGGGACTCCAGGAGGGGTGACATAAAGGGATGAGGACAGTGTGGTCTCCGAGGCCGGGCTGGGAATGGACGTGGCTATAGCTGGGCACAAGAGGAAGCAGAGAGATGTGGGTGTGTCTTCAAACAGCGCTGATAATGAATTAAAATGAGGAAGGGTGCACTTATACATATGTGGATGCATTTCTAATCTCTGGCCAACCTAGTTTGAATGCAGAGCTATTCTCTATAATAACGCAGTGAAAGGTGATAAATTCCATTCGAGGTCTTTGGGGGCTCCTCTGCCTATCGGTGCAGACCTGATATCGGGGGACCTGTTGGCAGGGAAGAGCCTCGTCAAACATCCCTTCCTACCTCATGACTCAGGGTGAAGCGGGTAGCCCCGGTGCTCCCTCAGGGTGCATGGAGGTGCCGGGTTAACAGTGCCCCAAAGGCTCCCCACGGTAGGCTGTAGGGCAGAGAACACCGGGGACTGGGGAAACATATTTTTACACATAAATATTTATATCAAATCGGCTCTGCTAAGAAGGTGGCAAAACAAGGCGTGAAAACACAATGAGACACAGCAGCCTGACTTATTGCAAATATTTATGAGAGCGGAAAATGCTGAGAGAGGAGAGAGAAAGAAAGAGCCCTAGAAGCTTGCAAAGAAGAAGGAAAGAGAAGCACCGAGCCCACGGGAAGGCTGCCTCCTTAGAGGAAGCACGCGTGGCAGGCAGGGCTGATCCCGCAGTGCAGCACCCTTAGCGAGGGGCAGTGGCACCTTTCACGTGTGTTGCTAACACCTAAATGACAGTCACCTTGCTAAGCCCACGTCGCTCTTTGAGGCAGGCATTAAAAGCCCATTTTGCAGATGGGAAAAGTAAGACACAGAGATATGAAGGAGTTTTTTCCGGTTACTCAGTAAGGGGGAGAGCTGGATTCCATTCATATCTGCTTGTCTCCAGCCCTAGGGGTCTCTCCAGCCCTCTAGTCAGCTGCCTGCTGCAGCTCGGGACTGGGCAGTAGCCGGATGGGCAGTTACAGAAATCCGTCTCTGCCTTCTCTCATTTCCTATAATCATCATGTATTTAGCTTCCCCCAAACATTAAAAACCTTAACACGAAACTCTAAGAGAAGAAAGGTGTGATATATGATGAATTATAGTTACTCTGCCTTTCTTGGCAAAGGCAGTGTCCACCAGGATTCACAGCAAACAATATCAATCCTCATTTCTGGGGGGGGCGGGGGACTAGGTAATGGGAGTAGGAAACTTTAACATTTCATTCTGTCCATTTTTTGAAAAAATCGAATCCATTCTTGTGGGCATAAGCCCATTGTAAGTAGGACCTTTTTTTTTTTTTAGATTTATTCATTTATTTCTCCCCGCCGTCCTCGTTGTTTTGTGCTCTCTGTCTGCTCTCTGTGTGTTCTTCTGTGTCTGCTTGTCTTCTCTTTTTAGGCGGCACCGGGAACCAATCCTGGGACCTTCCGGTGTGGGAGAAAGGCGCTCAATCTCTTGCGCCACCTCAGCTTCCTGGTCTGCTGCATCTCTTATTGTCTCTCTTCTGTGTCTCTTTTTGTTGCGTCATCTTGCTGCGCCAGCTCTCCTGCGCAGGCCAGCACTCCGTGAGGGCCAGCACGCTGCATGGGCCAGCTTGCCTTTCACCAGGAGGCCCCAAGAATCGAACCCTGGACCTCCTATATGATAGTTGGGAGCCCAGTCTCTTGAGCCATATCCATTTCCCTCATTTTGTCCATTTTTTGTTCAAAGTGTTATAATAAGCATTATTACTTTTATAATAGATGACTAAATTAACACACACACAGGATGGGACTGTATAGAAGACATATTCTGTCCTTCTCTCTCAGCCTCGGTTTCCTTGTTGGTAGAATGATGTAACCATACAACTTCATGGAATGATCCGAGGATTGAGTAAGACAGTCCTTGTGGGGGGCTTGGCCCAGCGTAGCGCAGTGGGTGATCTCCATCTGTGTCCCTTGTTACTCTCCGTTTTTCAGCAGTCGGCTCATTGCAGAAGTTCGGGGAGTGGAGGCTGGGGTATCTAACACGTGCCTGGTCCAGGGAGGGGCCTGGTGCTTTTGTGCTTGTTGCTGCTGTTGGAGGAATACATGCCCCGGGACTGCCCTTGGCTTTGGGAGCAGGAAATCCAGCCTTTGCGTGCAGTCCAGCTGCAGGCCGTTGCCCGCCATTGCAGGATTTGGCTCTTGTGGTTTTTCAGCCAGTGTCTGGTTCCCCTAAAGGTTCTCTTTGCTGTCCCTTCAGGACATGGCCATTGCTTGCCCAGACACCAGCATTTGTTCCTGTATTCGGCGAGTGCTTTTCCTTGGGGTGACGTGAGAGTACCCTCTTCCTAAATGCTGGAGAGAACGGAACAGAGACATCTCTGTGTTGTGGAAAACCAGCCAGGCCGTGGTGGTGGAGGAAGAAAGAGAGGCCCCTAAGAT
>JAQZBX010027421.1:8607-28482 GCA_029593785.1 Cabassous unicinctus
ACTTATTTATATCAACAGAAGTTCGTCAAAGGAATAGGACCCCCTACTCAAGTCAAGTCACGAAGGAGATCAGAAAATTTATCAAGACCTCTAAAATCTGAAATACCACCTAGTCAAACACCATGCTTGAGTCTGTTTCTTACTCTTCAGAGGGTCTTCCAGAACTGTTTCTACAAAGACTATAAAGGAGGTGCAGTTGCCAGGATAAATCACCACCTGCGAGCTTACTGGTAGCTGAGACCTGTAGCAATGCAAACACACAATGGCTTTCAATAAACTTCTTTTACTTGAGAGATGAGTAAAAGCAGATCGTTTCCATGTTGCTCACTGGAACTCCTGAAGGAATTTCCTAATGGGAAGTGACATGATGGGTGTTGTAGCACCTTCACATACACAAATTGAATAGGAAAATCTAACAGGAAAAACCGGGAAGGAAGTTGCCTGGCCTGGTCCAAACTTCACAGCCAATTTCCTGACTGCAAGCACTTCGAGGCATCTCCCCAATCTCCGCTGTGGCCTGTTTGGCTCTTATTTGTTTTCTGGTGCAACAGCCCCAGTAAGGCTGTGCATTCAACGGCAAACCATGATCTGAAGAAAGTTGTAAGACTTTTCTGACAGCCCATAAAGCTTAAGGTATGAAACCCAATTTAGCTCTTAAATACCCTTTCCCCCATCTCAACTCAAGGCCCTGTTTCCTAGTGTTCTGTGTCTCTCAGCTTTCTGTAGGCGGCTTTTCAGAAGATGATCCAGGTCTAGAAGATCCACCCAACCTAAGTCTGGAGATGCTGACTCCAGTGAAGGCATGGGAGAAAAAGTAAAAGCAGGGTATCCAAACAATGTGCTCTATTAGGCCTCTGTCACGCATCCCTCTCTGGTGCTGGAGATTTCTAGTAGTTCCCGCACTACTAGAACTGCAGGATTAATGCCACATTCTATTACTGTTCTTGTGGAGAACTGGCATACTTATTATCCATAAAACCTATTGAATTTTTCTCAATTTATAACACTCGAAAAATACATCAGGAAGGTAGGTGTTATTTGTTCTGCATGTATGCTTATGCAGACGTATATACAAATATTTTAAAATTCAAAGCAGTAAAATATGGCACCAGATGAGAAATTACCAAAAGCAATGGGAAAGGCTGAAATCATTCACTCCCCAAATTCTGCTCTTTGTGGCTCAGCTGAGAATGAAATAGCTCCAGAACCAAGGGAAACCCAAGATGGAGATGCACGAGAGAAGGAACTCACAGGAGGCAGCCCAGAAAAGAAGACAGATGTCGGGCATGAGGCCCTGCCACTGGCCTTCCTAATGCCTCAAGGCATGGGAGGACCCGAGTGATTCTGGCAGAATCTCCCACCTTGCCAAGTTGTGTTAAACCCCAGTTAAAAAGTAAAACAAAAACTCATTGGGATATATATTTATTCTCCCAATGACTTCGTTATTAAATCAAACCTAAAAGTAAAGTCAACAAATTGCATGGTTGTTTTCATCCTTCATTCATGACAAAAACTCTCCATTCAAAAACTACACTAAGACAATGTGTTCCTAAATAGCAATCCAGCTTTAATTGGAAGGTATTGAATCACCTTGGAAACAAATTACAGTCACTACAATTTATCAATAGGTACTGTACTTTTTTTGTTTGTTTCGGCAAACTTAGAACAGACCAGAGAACAAAATGTAAGTCTTCATCATCATGTAGAAAAAAAGAAAATAAAACAAACCTAGGGCATCTATCTATGTGTTAAGTGATTCATACTGCAAAAGTAAAACTAAAATCTACACTTACAGCAGAGTTTTAAAAATCCTTAGTGCAAGAAACATAACCAAGTTAATACAGAATCAATACTAATTAATGAATATGGAAAATTTTCCTATACAGAGGTAGAGCCCAGTGCACAAGGCTAAAACGATATTCAATAGTCTAAACAAGACTGAGCCAGGTTTGACGGAATCCACTTGAAATTTTAAGTATCAGACTGTATGTACATACATACAATAAATAGACTATACAATTTTTTTAGGTAGTTTAATAAACTCCACAAAATAATAGCAGATGCATTGAAATATTTACATAATTCAAATTTCAAATCTCTCATTCAAATAAAAGGGATAAAAATAAGACTTCTGCTATAAAGGCAGCAGAACCTCTTTCCTGAAACGGATCAGTAAAGTAAGAGACTTTATATAATAAGAGGAACTAATTTATGCTTGAGAGGTATTCATATTCTGCTAAGAAAATACGTCCCTTTGTAAGCTACATAGATTAGGGAATATAAAATGATAGTTTCTACATTTTTAGAGCTCTATTTAAAGTTCTAAATCCAACTCTTTACTTGAAGAGAGAAAATGATTTTGGTACTCACACAGAGTATATCAGCACAATTACAACGGAAAGATAATTAACTTTATACTTTGCTTGTCTGCTTTTGAAATTTTAGGCCACAGACAACTTGATGCTATTTCTGGCCCAAACAGTTATGTTTTCACAGGATACAAATTCCATTTACACCTGACTAGAAATTGTGGTTTGGTGTTAATGATATTTCAACTTTCTGAGTCCCTTCCATTTCCAGGAAGGCATGTTTTGGGGATCAGGCATATGGTTTTAGGGTCCTCGAGACTAACAGGAGATCCCAAAGTTTTCCAAGCTCAAATATGGATAAGGTGAAACACAGGCCATCTGTTGCCATTTGCCTCAGAGATTCTGAAAAAGGAAAAACCCAGAAACCTCTGTCATTGTGACCTAAGAAAGTATGCGAAGAAACAAAAGTACTATATGTTTTGATGACTCAGATTCTTAACAATATCAAATTTACTCTTTGATATTATATCATTAATCCTTTTATATTACTTGATATTAAAAAAATTCTTATCGAGCCCATAAGGGAATCAGGGACAGTCAGAAAATGAAAAGGTACGGTAATAATTAATGAAGCAGAAACCTTCACAGTTTGAACTTTGTATAACTTCTCTAAGCACCCACAATGAAAAATGCAAGTTGAGTTTTTTTTTATTCAATCATTCTGTGAAAAATACCTCAGTAAATATTAACATTTTGCTGTCCAATGATCTTCCCACTGGAATACCCACCCACCCTTTTTTTTTTTTTTTCCATTTTAAATTTTTAAAAAATTTTATACAAATAGACTAACTTTGATTTAAAGTAAACATATAAAAATTGAGAAGGATATTGCTTGCAACAATGGACATGAAAGGGGAATAATGAACTGGGCAGGGTGTACAAAAAATGGCTCCCTACTCAATCATTCTGGCACATTTGAAAAAAACATCTCAACCAGATGACACCCTCTGCTGCGCACTGTTCCCTTCAGTCCACAAGGTCTGACTGATTTTTCAGCTACAACTTCAGGTCAGGGAAAACAAAAAAGCTGCAAGGTAACAGGAAGGCACAAGCACCCATGTGTTCTAGAATATTCTTGGGGTGAAGGAGGAGGGAAAGGGATACTTTTGGTTCAGCACTACAGTCAAGGTATTTTTGCCATTGTCGAAGGGGGTAAAAAGTATAAAATAAAGGTGTACAGAAACATAGCAAGTACGTCATACTCGTCGAGGACGAAAGCTCAGCAGACAGCTCGCAGGAAGAGTGCAGAGAGAAACAACCAGTACTATTTATTTGGATGTCTGTGCCGTGGTGGGTACAAACTATTCATTCTCTGCTCTGTGGGACCCAAACCAAAACAGAATGAAAACAAAGAACCCCAAACCCAAAAGAAGCAGCCAGAAGGAATGCAGAAAGTCTCCTGGAACATCGGCTCACTGATCCAGACAGGCTGGGGTGAAACACGGCCACTCGGCTTCTCTAACACTCATCCAACGTGGTTTACCTACTGCTTTGTTTTCACGTGGCACTCACTGTCGAGAGGTGGACTTAAATGGCAAAGCCACGGAAACATTTTTCCCTGCCTCTACACTACTCTTCTTTCCCATTATTTCCTCCTTCAGGAGTAGAGTCAGTGTTTCCTCCACAAAGGAAGTGCTGTAAATGACGATGGCGAAAGGCCTGGAACAGATTTCCAGAATACTGATCTTGTGTCCCTCGAAGCCTCACCGCGGAGGCAGTCGTCGAGCAGCCTGATGGAGCAATGAATTAAAAAAAGGAAAGGAAAGGAAAGGAAAAAACAGAAACAAAACCCACCCCAAGTCTTGTCTATTCTCAAACTAAAGGAGAGACTGGAGGGATGGAGACGGCCCTTTGGGAGGACGCCTGCCGTTAGGAGATGATGGCTGGAGACCACCTGGCCAGAGTCAGGTTGTCCGCGCTCGCTGACCGCTTTCTCGTGGATCTTCTCAAGTCCTTGTACTTGTCCTCGCAGAGGCGGGAGATCGCCTGAGGGCACAAGAGAGACAATCAGGTCAGGGTAGAGCACAGGCGGCCTAGCGCAGCTGCTTCCTAAGCGCCTCCTTGTCACCCGCTCACCAGATGGACGCTGACCTCTCCATGCGCCAGGACTGTTCTGGGCACTGAGGAGACTTCCATGAAGAAAACAAAGTCCCACGGCCCAGATCTGTGCTGTGGGGGAAACAGAAGGACAGACACAGTCCTTGTTTCCAAAGGGCTTATGATTTAAATGAGAGAAGAACCTTGGAATGGGAAGCAAATTTAAGACAGTGGAGCGTGGTGCTAGGGCTGAGTTGTGCCCCCCAAAAAGAAAAGTTCAGCCTAACCCCTGGTCCTGTGAGAGTGAGCCCATTTGGAAACAGCACCTTTGAAGATGTTTTAGTTAAGATGAGGCCAAAACGAACCGGGGTGTCCGTTTTGACTGGTGTCCTTACGAGGAGAGGAAATCTGGACAGAGTAAGCCAGAGAGAGGAGACAGTATGTGACGGAGGCAGGGCCTGAGTTATGCCACAAGCCAAGGAATATCAGGGATGGCTGGCCACGCCGGAACCTACAGGCTTCTGAGAGAGCATGACCCTGCTGACACCCTGATTTCAGGGTCTAGCCTCCAGAACTGTGAGACAATACATGTCTGTTGTTTTAAGCCAACCCATTTGTGATCCTTTGCTACGGCAGCCCCTCAGCAGTGTGTGCCCCAAAGGCCTGGAATCCTTAGCAGCCTCGTCTGTGAGTGGGACAGTAAAGGTGCCATCTCCTTGCCAGGTGGCAGCAAGCTTGGAGGAGCACAGTCCTGAGCCTGGCTGGGAGGGCGGGCTCGGGACGTGGCAGCCACTGGCAGCTGCCGCCACACCGTGGCACTTGACAAGAGAAGGAGTCGGAGCAGAAATGGATGGGGAGGATAGAGGGTGAGAAGGGACCAGGAGGAGTCACGGAGACAAGGACAGAGAGATCAGCAACAACTGATGAGGCCAATGGGAACCCAGGGGGGCCCTGGCCGAGCTCACAGGTTGCTGGCTCTTCGCTGGACCCAAGTACAAGGCCGGGCTCCCTGGACAAGTACCCAAAGCAGGAGCTCTTGGGGCTCTTGTCAGCGATGAGGGCAGAGCAGCCCCCACTCACGCCAGATGAGTGGTCCTAGTCAAGTACCCCAGGGTGGGGGTGGATGACCATGAAGCCAAGAGGAGGCCAGGGATACACCAGGGGCCAGGGAAACAGACTCGGTGCCCACCTCTGACGACGCCATTTGAGAGATGCCCACATCTCAAGCCTGCACGGCGGCCTCCCTGGTCAGATCACCACTGTCATCCACCTGGACTGGGGAAATAATCCCCGTGGGTTTGCTTGCTTCCCCTCTGTTCCCCACAGCCAGAGTAAGCCCTTTAAAACAGGTGTGATCCTGTCACTCCCTGCTCAGGGCCCTGCAAAGGCCTCCTAAAAGCCAGCCATCCCAGTGCCCTCCCAAGTCCACACAACTCCCCCTACCCCATTCACTCGGACCTCCTCTCCTCTCCCTGGCTCCAGCCACACTGGCCCCCTGCAGCTCCCGTCACAACGAGCTTGCCCTTCCCTCAGCCGGGACTGCGCATTCTCGGATATCTGCATGGCGAACTCCTGCCACCTGAGGTCCGTGTGCAAGGATCAGCCACCCAAGGAGGCTATTTACCACAGCACCCCCTTAACCTGCTACTGGGGACTGAACCAAGTCCCCCACAAAGGCTGTGCGGCCCTAGCCCCGGGCCCTGTGGGTGTGATCCATCTGTAAAGAGGAGCTCGGAAGGTGTGGCTGTCAGTTCAGGTGGGCACTCACTCGTGAACAGGAGCTTCGAGAGCCCATCTAGATGAAGCCAAATTGAATCCAACGTGGCTGAAGTCCTGATAAGCAAAGGAAACTGGACATGGAAGCAGAAGCCAGAAGTCAGTGGAAATCAGAGGCGCAGACATAAGGAGAGAGCGGTGGCCACAAGACAAAGGACTGCTGGAGCGCTACAGACTCTGGGAGGACGCCAGCCCTGCCGAGACCCTGATGTTGGACTTCCAGCTTCCAAAACCGCGAGACGACAACTTCCTGTTGTTTAAGCCAACCCACCGTGTCATACTGGTCACTGCAGCCTGGCAAACCAAGACACCTGCTCTACTAATTCTTTTCCCCCTCACCTCACTACATACGAGCCATTGTATTTATTAGGTTTACTGTCTGTCTCCTCCCATCAGCATGCCAACTCCAAAAGGACAGGGATCTCTCTGTTGTGCTCAAGATGGTGCCCAGAGTAAACGTGTGTTGAGTGGACACGGCAAGTTCCCATCAAGATAGGCATGTCATAGAGGTATGGACATAAGAGAAGCATGTCAAACACAGGGCAGGGTCACGGATTCTGTTTTGGGGTCACAGAGGGGATCCTCCTGAGTGGGCAAGGGCTTCGGAACTCAGCTTGAAGGAGGGGCAAGAATTGTTGGGTGGGATGGGGCTTCCTAGGCAAATGGGGGAGTCCCGGTCCCTGGGTCGGGGTGCATGAGCTTAAGGCTTGGAGGAGGATCCAGGAGGCAGCAAGGAACAGGAAGAGGAGAGCAGCTGGGGCTGGGCCGAGGGCCCCACGCCACGCAGGCCAGCTCAGGTGTCACCCTCTAGGCAAGAGAAACTGCTGACGTTTGTTAAGGGTGAAGGTTTGAAAACTCACAACTGCACTTTAGAAAAGCAATTCCAGGGGCAGCATGGAGGATGGACTGGAGGGGACAGACAAGATCAAGGGGACCTGTCAGGAGGTGCTTCCATCATCCAAGAGAGACAAATCAGCAGAGCAGACAGGCCATCACACTGACAAGTCCTCATCTGAAACAGACTTCGTGTATGCAACGTAAGTGGCATTTTCAAGGAGGAGAAAGCCACATTCCTTTAGGATTTCAGTGCTCATTTTTAGAGCAAATCATTTTCACTTATTTAAACTTCCTGAGATTACTACCTATTTCTCAGTTTACAAAGTTTTAAAAGTCTAGATAGAAAATCATAAATAACAACAAACGAGCTATGTACTATCTTATACTAGATCTGTTTATGCAAACTAATGTTAGCTTTAGTCACATTTTCCACAAAGCACACAGATACTACTTTATTTCCAAGAAAAACAGCCCAGCTAATGAAAAGGCTACTCTGCATAAACCTCAGTTCTAAGTAGGTGCTTTTTTACACCTTGCAGTGGAATCAATGTTCTGCCATTTAGCAGGACCCAAGAACGTCATATAATGGCAACTTCTAAGAAGTCTCATTTCTCCAGACGTCCCGTTATGGAGTTCAGGTGAACTAATGGATGACGAAATCCCTCTCCTAAGAAGCTACTTCCCAGGAGGATCAACTGCTTTTCCGGAACCCTGCTTTCTGGCCCCAGTGAGGAGGGGATGCTCTGGGGCTCTGGAACGCTGTGCCCCACACCAAGAGCGTTGCCAGGACAGAGGGGCCTCTCCCTGCCTTGGCGAACCCACCCCACACTGAGCATGGCACCCGCAGGAGCAGACGCGTCCTCCCTTCTTTCCACTTCAGGGGAATGTGACAGAGCCAACAGCAGGCCCCCAGACTCCTCCGAGCTGTCCGGCCTGTGTTCCCACCTTGGCTGGCCCCCAATGCTAGATGTGAGGCTGCAGATATCCTCACTGGGTTTTTATTTTCAACCCAGTGCTGGGAAAAGCTGGTCTTCTCCACGGTTTTATATTTCCTTCTGGGGATTAACATAGTTAACTTACTTTCTTCCCGTCTTTCTTTTTCAATTTGTTTTCTTAAGCCTTCAGTCCTTTATGACCTTTTTCTATTCCCCACTTCAGGCCTTAGTTTTACTCGCACTTATTAACCCTCCCTAGAACACTCGGGTCTGACCCTGTACTTGTGAATTTCACCTGAGATGGACACTGTGGGCAGCACAAGGACCTCTCGGGTCTCACCTGGCTTGAGACAGGACTGTGCCATGGAACGAGACCAAGATGGCGCCCACAGTTCTGGGGCACGTGGGGCCAAGATGGAAGGCAGAGGCCTGGAGGGAGAGAGATGCGGCCTAAGCACAGCATCCGTGTGCTCTGGAGGGGTCTTGGACAATCCTTTCTACTACCCTCTCCTCCCATCTCTTTTCCTCTGGTCAAAAACCCAGCAGGGCAGAGGTAGGCGAAAACACGAAGCTGAGCTACATACGAATATGCCATGATGAGACCCAATGTCACACAGCTTAACCCCAAACCCAGCTCTAAATCCAGACCAACCCCAATGGGGCTGGCCCCAACTCTAAATGGGCACTGGAAAAAGTATTTTGGGAAAAAAAAAACAACTCAAAAAAAAAAGAATCGATTCTCACTGAATTCTCAATCATTAGGGTCATCTGGTACCTCTGTCCTATAAAAATGCATACCGGAAAATTTTATTTTGGTAGGTTTATAATTTAAAAAAAAACAACTATAAGGATAAAGATTAAGAAATCACATGAAGTACAAAGTGATATTAAGACAATTAAAATGAGGTTGTACAAATCATAACCACTAAATTAAGTGACCAATTATAAATCCAGGGCAACTCGTCGATAACATTTAGTGGGAGAAACTACCATGATCATGAAGCACTTTCATGGTACCCAGCAGATGCATCTGCAATGTTACATATAAAAACACATTTTTTAAAACATCTTACCTCAAGCTTGTGAGCTCTCTCCCTGCTAAGGGGCTCCAAGGGAAAGCTCAGGTTGTTTGCTTCTGCCAGAGAACGAAGATCAAAATAATACTTGGCATAAACACTGGAAGGAACATTGATGTTGAACTGGAGCAATTCAAGAAACTGTCGCTCTAGCTCATTCCTGCAAAGCAAGGACAAAAATAGCACACACTTAGCCACCCGGCCAAGGCTGTGTGTCCGCCAAGGCAGGCTGCTGGGGCCCAGACTCCAGAATCTGCCTCCCCCAGGGAGGAGAGCAATCTACTTAATTGCCTGGGTGGACACCAGAGTTCCAGTCGAACCACCAGAATCATATTAAACAGAGCCACTTGGTCCAGCGCCTGGAAGGCCGAGGCCTGAGTAGCTGGGACACTCACCAGGAAGTGCTTCGGGGTGACGTCTCCCTCAGCCTCACACATGCAGGAGGCCCGACCGCCTTGCCTGCGGGAGCAGATGAAGCCGTCAAGGGCTGTCAAGTGGATTCTAATGGGGACCAAGAGACACACACCCAGAGGCGCGGCCTCTCCTACCGGCCTCTGTAGGCCAGCTGCTTCCTCAGTGGCCCTTCCACACCTCCTGGGAAGGGTGGAGGAGCTGCTTTAGGGAAGGCGGAGGGCGCCCAGTTCTCCCAGAGCGAGCTCCCTCTGAAGAACAAAAGCTGGAGCGGCAACAGAATCACCTATTCAGGAGACCTGGGGTGGGGCCCCAGGGTGTGCCTCTACCAAGTTCCCAGGTGACCTGCCGGACCCCAGGCCCCACCCTGAGGAGCCAGCAGTGGTGTCACGCCCCGCCTGGCCAGCCACTTACAAGAGAGGACGACCAGCCGCGTATTGCCATGACAGATACAGGCCATTACACATCTTGCCAAAGCCTATACAAACTTGTGAAACAAAACGTAAAAGGTAATGTAAACTGTAGACCATGCTTACGAGCAATGCTTCAACATGTGTTCTCAAACTGTAAAAAATGTACATCCATGAAAGACACTGGGGGGGGTGGAGTCCCCTATATTTTCGATGTAAGATTTATGTGATCTAAAGCTCCTTTTGAAATAAAGAAAAATAAATAATAATAATAATAATAAAAACACAAAAACAAACCCAGCCACGGGTAGCCAGAATGCAGCAAAGTTTACAACTTCTACTTTGAGACTTCCCCATGTCAGTTATTCTTATTTTTAATTAGGTTTATTTCTTGGTAGTTCCTACCTCTAGAAATGGGGGGGGAAAGCCCTTAGTGCCAGGATCTGTGTGTCACCCCCACTGGACAGCTGTGACGGCGTCACCTGCTCCACCGGGCACAGCTATCGAGGCAGACGCTCATGTGAAGCTGTGCAGCGGTGTGTGTGTGTGTGTGTGCGTGCATGCACACGCGTGTGCGTGCGTGACGCCTGAGTCACCTGAAGCACTTCCTGGTGGTCTTCCCAGTTATTCAGGCCTCCCCTTGGCGTGTGCCTCCCTCCCACGGCCCAGCCCCAATCCTCCATTCCCTGTACTTCCTACAAGCCATCCTGTCACTGCTGAGCTCAGGCAGTGGCCCCTACTTGGGTCTTGTTGCCAGGAGCCATGGCTTACCTGATTCTACCCGCCCAGCCCCCACACACGCCTCACCCATACCTGGCGCTCACCAGTCACTCTCACTGAGGGCACAGATCGCGCTCGGGCTGGGGGGGTTCCCAGGAGACTTCTCACGGAGGAACAGGGGCATTTCTGGCACAGCGACCGTCTCAAACCACCCCTAGCTCCACAGCAGCAGGACAGGGCACACTGGCCACCGCATCCGCGTGGAGGCTGAGCGTTAACAAGCCCTGCCATGAAGGCTGGGGTGGCCGCCCCTGTGTCTGCATCCCCACCCCCACCCCCACTCATGATCCCGACACCAGCTGTGGATTCCAAGCATGACCCACAGGCTCCACTGCCCCAGCAACCACTCGCGGTACCTGCACTCACTCACCCTGAGCTTTCTGGGTCCCACACTTAGGTGGTGTCATCCTGCCCCCCATCCCGGTGACCTCCCTCACTGAGCTGCAGAGACCAACAGGGATGGCAGGGACAATGGGACGGAGCGAAAAGGAGGAGGGCGGCGAGGCTGGGGTGCGAGAGGCAGGCGCTGTGGGACCATGAGAGCCGAGACCCTCCAGCGAGGAGGAGAGTTCCTCTTGAAGGCTGAGAGCTTCGCTGCAAAGACCGAGTCATGTTCAGTGTCTGCATAGCTATTTGGTCATATTCAGACTAATACGTTTAATGCGGTCTTGGGCTGGGCACTCAAACAGCACAAAGAGCATAACTTGTTCGTTGATGATTCCGTAGAATCTAGTGAAAGGAGTAAACAGGCTCCAAATGCATTTCTTGTGCAAAATTTTGTATTTTCAAGGAATTTCAAATGCTTAATTTCGGAAGATTTTTACTTTGAATGACTTTTATTTATGCCTCATTAAAATGAGATTTAATTAGAGATCATCCTTGAAGTGCTGGAACTCAGATAAGATTTTAACAAAACAAGAAAGTATCAATAATACAGCTAAACCCAGATGTACCAGAACAAATGGGCAAGGAGCTCTCCCGGGTGGGCGTGAGAGCTGCCTATGCACAGATCGCCGCCTGGTGGCCACTGCACTGCAATGCTTTATTCTCCCATTGTCAAGAAGAAAAGCTTGCTTTTTAAATGTTTTAAGAGAATTAAGGATTACTACCAAGCACCAACTAGCAATACAACTGGACAAAGACCTTGAATAAAAGGGGGAAAAGGTAAAGACAAATGAGTTTTTACGGCTAAGAGACTTCAAAGCGAGTCGGGAGGTCATCCCAGAGGTAACACTTATGCACGTCTCAGAAGGATCGCATAAACTTCCAAAGGGGATACGTCCCCAAACAGTGGAGCTCCTGAGGGTTCTGGAGACACCCAGGTCCTACGGTCATGGCAGACAGCTCAGGAGTTTGGTGCCTTGCCAGTGGGCCCTACTCTGGAGTTTGTGCTCCTGAGAGTGACAGAGTTGGACTCAGTTGTGTCTTTTCTACACATGCCTCTTCTGTCCCTTCTATTTGAACCTATACTTGGTGCTGGAGTTGATACGTATGGGCCCAAGAGACTTGAATCTTTGGGCTGTCCACGTGCCAGCTGGGCCCTGAGCCTCGGCAGAGTTGCAACACCTACTCTCCAGTTCATTGGACTCACCCAGGACAACTAACAAGGAGGTAAGGAAGGACAGCCACCATACCAAGGAACTGAGAGAGCCTACAACTGCAAGTGAGAGAGTCCCATCCATCAGCCTATGGGATCGAAACCCGCTCTCAATTAGAGGTGGAGTGGGCATCACCATCCCAGAATCCTCAGGATTGGTGAATAAAATATGGACTAGAGTGAACTTACTGGTATTCTACTATAGACTTATTGTGATTCTAGCAATGGAAGAAATTATATCACTGATGTAATTTCAACGACCACTGGGGGCGCTGAGCACAGGGAGAAGGAGGGAGAGGTGTAATATGGGGGCACTTTTGGGGCTTGGAATTGTCCTGAATGACACTGAAACAACAGGTACAGGCCATTATACATCCTGCCATAACCTACAGAATTGAGTGGGAGAGAGTGTAAACTACAATGTAAACTATAATCCATCCTTAGTGGCAATGCTCCAAAATATGTTTATCAATTGCAATGAATGTACCACACCGAAAGACAAAAAAACAAAACAAGACCGTCCCGGTGCTTCCTAAAGAAGATGCGCAGACACAGAGCAGACAGATGAGGGAGCCATCTTGGGGAGGGGACGGGGGAAGACCTGGTCTGCTAACAGCCCCAAATGGCATATATCACAAATGAGCCCTGCTGAGGGTACGCACTAGAACCAAAATCAAGATGATGCTGTTTTGGAAAAAAGGTGGCACTTTCTCAGGGTTCCCTGGGAAAAAGAACAGCCCTTTTCCTAGTGCATCCACAAGTCCTTAGCGTTAGGCTTGAGTTTCTTGAATGTTTCTGTTGAAGATTCAGGAATAAGATGGATTTTAGAGCTGCTGTGCTTTCACAGGATTTAGAAAATAAAAATTCTTTACAAAATTTGAATTCCCAAACTGTAGCAGTGCACCTTAAAGGCGCATTTGACAGTGTGATGTGTCAGGGGCGAGGGGTGTTATTATGAAGCTAACACTGATGCAGAGATAAATTTACTGCCCTCGTTTGTATAATGATGGGGAAAGAAACGAAACAATTTTAGTGTAAGACCTTATAAGAAATATATTCAAGTTAGCAAACAAAAAATACATTTTTGAAATATCTGTTACATCAGATTAATGTGATAAAAACCCCAAGCAAACTGGTACAACTTAGAAACTTGCAAACTGACCTCCAAAGCGGAGAAAAGGGAGGTGTTCCAGAAAACTGGGTTAACTTCAAAACCCAGGTCCCCGACATCTGTTTCCCAAGTGGCGCTAGACCACAAACAGAGGAGCTGAGGTTTCTCCCTCTGCCACCTGCCTTCTCCTGATTCTGATTCCTCTTTCTACATATGAAAAAGACTAACACCTACTGCCCTTACAGAATGATTGGAAAACAAAAACAAAACACCAATACAGAAATCCCAAAGTGTAAATTTTTTACTGCATTTTTGTCGATAAAACTCTATGCAACCACACTCCATCGTCACCTTTCCCATCGACAGCGACTGTCCTTTGGTGCTCCAGCCTGAGAAGCGTGCGTTCTCACTGACAACAAAAATGCTTTCCACACCAAGGTCAGGTTGAATCTCAAGTCTGATCAGCCTCAGTGAACACTGTTGGCATGGCCCATTGTCGAGATTTTTCTACCTTAAGAGTACCCAACGAAACTTTTCCCAAAGAACTTTCTTCGACCTGCTTCTACAGGCTGCATGCCCACAGGGTCTGCTGCCTCCCATCCTAGAATCCCAGGGTGCCCAAAGGCACGCTGCAGGAACTCCAAGGCAAGTTCCTGGGATTGTTGAATGATTTGTGAGCTGGAGACTAACCTGGGGTCAGAAATATTAGGAAGGTCGTATCAAGATGCCAGTACAGGAAGGCCAAAGAAAGAAGGACGCATCTCAAAGGGCATCAAAACCAAATGTTAAAGACTCAGCAGAGTTGCAACATCTACTCTCCAAGTTCATTGAACTCACCCAGGACAACTAACAAGGAGGTGAGGATGGACAACCACCATACCAAGGAACCGAGAGAGTCTACAACTGCAAGCATGAGAGTCCCATCCACCAGCCATATGGGATCTAAGTCCCCTCTCAATTAGAGGTTGAGTGGGCATCACCATCCCAGAATCCTCAGGATTGGCAAATAAACTATGGACTAGAGTAGGCTTACTGGTGTTCTACTATAGACTTATTATGGTTCTAGCAATGGAAGAGATTATATCATTGATGTGGAGACAGTGGCCACTGGAGGTGCTGTAGTCAGGGAGAGGGAAAAAGAGGTGCAATGGGGGGGCATTTTCAGGACTTGGAATTGACCTGGATGACACTGCGGTGACAGATACAGGCCATTATATATCCTGCCATAACCTACAGAATTGAGTGGGAGAGAGTGTAAACTACAAGGTAAACTATATTCCATGCTTAGTGGCAATGCTCCAAAATGTATTCATCAATTGCAATGAATGCACCACACTAATGAAAGAAGTTGTTAATGTAGGGAAAAGTGGGACATCTGGGGAGTGGGGCATATGGGAATCCCTTATATTTTTTATGTAACATTTTATATAATCTAAGTATCTTTTAAAAATAAATTAAAAATATATTTTTTTAAAAAAGCACAAATTTTAAAACTTTCTATTCTGAAATTTGTCAGCCCTCTCCCTCCAAAGTAGCTCTAAGGGAGAGGCAGGTTGTTGCTTCTGGCAGGAAATGAAGAATAATGACACGAGATAACATGTACTGCTAAGTGACAAAACCAAGTTTAAAAAACAAAGAAACAAACAAACAAAAAAACAAACCAAGTTTATAAAAAGCTTGTACAATGTAGGCCTAATTCTACACAACTGAAATATTATGTAAACACTGGGAAGTTATATCAAACCATTAGCAATTATCCTCTCTTTGTAAATTTTACCTCCTCCTCTGTTTTGTTTTTGACAGCTTTTCCATAGTGAATAAGTATTGGTTTTGTAGTCAGAAAAAAAAAAAAGTTGTCAGACAAACACAGTCACTCATACCCTGACCTGATGGTGCAGACATCATCCAGTAGAGCAGACCTCAGCAGGAATGAGTGATTCTCAGGAGTCAGGAAACCTGTCCTCCCCAAAGGCCTCGGAGCCCACCCTCGGCCCCAAGCCACTGGCTCTGCTTCCATTTAGGAGGCAGAGTAAGGGGAGGATTCTAAGACCCTGAGGACTTCCACAGCACGTCAAGAGTGATACGGTGTGGCATGCTGCTGCCCCCTTCTGGGAGAACCAGGTGGGTGTGGAAGGGCCCAGTTGCTCATTTAACACTTGGGCAGGTAAGTGGCTGTCCAGCCATCCCGCCCCCACTTCTCATTGGGGCCAGCCTCAACAGGGTGCCCGGATGCGCGGGTGCAGAGCCGCAGTGGGCCTGCTCAAGCCTGCAGGGTGGACAGAGACCTGGCCGCCCGGGGTGGAACGGCCTCATCAGGTGCTGCCCATCAGGATGCTGCAAAGCGGGCATGTCGTCTCAGTTCAATTTTTAAGCTATGCTGGAAAAACTGAACACCACTGCCCTTTGCACATCTTCATCTCAGCCCGGAGCGCATAGCTTCCGACGATGCTCGCACTGCCTCCTCTCCCCATAAAGGTGTTCTGTGGATCCACTTTTCCTTTCCTCGGCCATTCAGATGCGTGCCATGCAATCACACTGAACTGAGGATGTGCACTGAAAATATTTCTGGGGGCTCACAGGGTTTCCCCGGAAAAGATGCAACCATGCACTCGTCCTCAACATTTCTAATAGCAAATCCACGACTGTGTGCTGCTGCTGCAAAATCACTCAGAGCCTCTGACCATCTCCAGACGCTCGGTCAGCTCTGCAGACCGCCGGGGTGTGGAGTTCATTCCTTCTCTGTGACTTGTACCCCGGTTTCTGTTCCAGGTCCTGGGGGCTCTGGCCTTCTTGGCAGGAGAGGCACCCCCCGCAGGCACACACGGGCCCTGAGGGCCGGGTACACAGCGTTGGGGGAACAGACTTCTAGATTCCTGACTTGCACTTTTCTCTCCTGAGACTGACTTGCCCGAGCACGTGCTGAGCCTGCAGGCTCTCCTTTCCACGTCTTCCTTCCCAGTTACCGTCTCTGGCTCTGGGCAGGAAGGGCATCCCTCTCAGCAGTCTCTGTCACTGCGGAGGGGAGGTAGACCTCAGAGGGCCAAACCCAGGGACGGAGGTGAGCAGGTGCTCAGAAAGCAAAGCACGCCCGTGGCAGGCTCACCGCCTCAGTGGTTTCCAACTTTGCGTTAACAAATGGAAGGGGGTTGACTGCTCACCTGAATATTTTTTAACAATAGATTTTTGGCATATAATTCTGGAAGATTTGAACAACACTGCTGTTCAATTGAATTGCATTCAATTCATCTACTTATGTGAATGAGTTTTCTCCACTCTTACATTAAAAAAGTAAGAAAAAGAAAAGAAAACTGGGAGCACAAAACAAAGCTAACAAAGCATCCAGGAAAAAAAGGGATGGAGGAAAAACCAGCCCTATCACTCTTATTAAGAGATGATCTTACTTTTAGGTTTAATAATTTCTACCAAAGTGTGTAATATATTTATATTGTTTTGATCAAATGGGTTTTGATAACTAGGGATAACTGAGACCTGAAGATATGTTAAGAGAACTTTACAGTCAGAAAATAATATTCCAGTTTTAACTTACATACACATTTTTGCTACAGAGAATTTTGAAGGATAAAATTCGGTGGGAGGAAAGGAAATAATGAGTTCACAGGTTAAGAAAGCATAATACAAAATTTTCAGCTGTAGAAAATGGATGACGGTGGGCAGCACATTGCTATGGTATTTAGACTCCAGTGATACTTTTCATTTAAAAAATAACACAATTGAAAATGCAATGGAAAGGACATCCTTTCTAACTGTTGAAACTTACAAAGAACATTTTTTATATGTCATCTTAAAAGTGTGGTGGGGATACAAAATTTTCCAAAATTCTTCTAGGAGCGGGCAAGCTAAAGTCTGTCAAGACCTCTGTTGCCGTGGTTACTTGGCTTTTACCTCTCAACAGGTAAGAGACACAACTGACCCGAATCCCTTGTACAACCAGGGATTTTTAAACATATGGTGCAAATGCATCCTCTCTAGCTAACATCTGCTATAAAAAGAATCTCCTGCTTCCTTCTTTCCTCTGGTAGGTAAAATTTTGTGTATTTCCTTCCCAAATTTGCATATATGCAATTGTTTAATCAATTTTTGTCTTAGGAGAAAGTACAGTCTTTTATAGGATGTTAAACCCTATCAACAGACTAACACCACATTATAAAGAGTGCAGCAATTCTCAAAGCCAACGGCGCCTTTAATACTTTGAGCACGCAGCACTCAGTCGGGCAGGGTTTCTACCTGGCCTCCAGCAGGGCCTTTGTCACTAAGTAAGCACCTGCATCTTTACCAAGATCACCTGTCCTTGAGCTGGCCCAAGCGCAGCGAATGCCAAGGAAATAGGGCATTGCTCCAGAGTTGCTTCGGCAAAACCACTGGGAAATTCCATTCTCCCGAGTTTACGGTCTGACATTTCAAGAAAAAATTGTTCCTGTATCTGCTCTTCCTCTGCCCAGCCCCAGGCATCTGGGAGCGTTCATCCATCTTATGCCACACGGATTCACAAGGCAGGGCCAGTGGCTCACACGACTGATGGGGCAGGCAGGTCATTGATGGCGTCCAAGAAAGGCAAAAAAACTAGGATAATACAATTTATCAACTTTCTTTGGACAAAATATGGACTAGAACTTTTGCATGCACACTGACTACCATTATACCCTCCATATTGCTGGTTCTTTCAAAATACTAATGAGTAAAGCAGCCTCATTCAATATTTACTATTCCTATTTTGTACTTGAAAATAAAACCTCTAACTGCATTATAAAGGGTTTAGCTGTAACTGCTCAAGGTATAGACCACCTACTGAAAAAATATTTAAAATATCATTATCAAAGCAATTCTTACTCTTAAGCAAAGTTTCAGCTGAATGAACTTTAGCCAAATTTTCTACCTCCTTTGAATGGAAAAGGACTTGACTTTCAACAACAACAAAAAGATTTTGCTGTTTTAAACATTAGATACATGGAACAATTTTATCTTTGATTATTTAGGAAACAAAACTTCTGACTTTGTTACTTACTAGCCAAGTGGCCTGGGCATCAGAAGGCCTCATTTTCATCTGTAAAATGGGAACGATAACCAAACTGCCTCAAGAGCAGCTATGAGCATTAAATGAATTAGTACACACAAAAAAACATCCCCTTTGGGCATAACATACAGAAAATACTTAATAAATGATAGCTGCCATTATGTCATTAATATTTTTATTATCAAATTCCTGGTGGCTCTTCTGTTTTTTTCCTGAAACTTGATCATTTAAAGCTTCAATAAAGAGAACCCAGTACCCAGGACTTAGGGAGAGAATAACGAAATCATATCTCAGGCATTCAGTTGCAGCCTCTTGCTGGAGAGCCTGTGGACAAGCACACACGCACATACATTGTTCTCTCCTCTGACCACTAGGACAGTGTCACTGCAGTAAAAGAAAGGGGACCCTTCCTTAACCGGCTGGGGACAAACTTCCCCACCTGCTTGCTGGAGCCTTGCTGACTGTCTCTAGGCCACAGCGCCCGGACCTGTAACGTGGAACAGGTAAGAAGCATAGGCCACACAGGGTTGTTCAGAGACTAAAAGGAGACGTGCAGGAACTGGACAATGCGTGACAATTTTATAAACACTTTTCCAAGGTTTTAAGTAAACGAAAAGGACTTTCTGGTGATCCCAGGTTTACGTGAAAATTTGGTTTTGCCAGAATACCCCGTTTTTCTGGCATTGGTGAACTAAACCTTGCAGATTAAGGATCAGAGCGCACAGGCATCTTCTTCCCACCCCTAATGCACTTTAGACTTCATTTCTCTCTTTTCTCATTTTAACGCTTTTTATGGTATTTCACTTCCTTTTGGAAATAGTTGGGATATAAATGATAAAAAGACTTGCGAGCCTATGTCTGACTCTAGCAAGTATTTTCTTCTTTTGCCTTTAAGGGATACAATCACTTGTGATGGGAAAGCCCCTCGGTAAGTTCTCACACGCGTGAGCACCACCGCCCACTGCTAGTCACAGGTCAGGTATCATGTACCCACTGCAGCACAAACGGAAGGGGCCATCACGATGTAATTACCACGGTGGGTAATTCCAGCATCAACGACACAAAGGAGCCGATGAAAGAATAACCCCTAATGATGACAAGCCAGCATTTCTTAAGCGCTTACGCCCACGTCTCCATTTCTTTTATAGTCTGAATGACGGCTATTTTAGTAGCTGTTTTCACCTTAAAATATGATTAAGAATTTTATTTTTCTTATTTTGTAGTTTTGATCAAAGACTTCTTTGCACTTTTCTTACATCATATAATAAAGAATTACAGACATAGGAAAGGGTTTTATTGGTCTGTAGCAGGAATAAGCTGTGCAACAAAAGACTGAAGAGTACAAAGGGGGTGCTTCAATGGGTACCATAAAACTCTGGTGCCCAGTGAATCAATAAGCAGAGGCAAGGAGGGCCCAAGGCTGGTGAATCCAGAACCAAGGTGCCCTGAGCCTGAGGCCCAGGGACCCCCACAGCAGGAGTCACGGGTGCTGCGAATTCCCTAC
>JAQZBX010027422.1:0-28387 GCA_029593785.1 Cabassous unicinctus
GTATAAACTCTTTTAAAAAAAGAATCCCAATGCTTATAACCAGGCCCCTATTCTATTATTCTAGGAAATATCTTAAAGAAAAAATTTTAAATTCATGAGATGGATCTTTATATGCTGATGAACACGAGTCTGTGAGTTGTTTAGTTCTCCAGTTCTTCAGGGAAAAGACTCCAGACCCACAAGCTCTCTTGACTGAGCTCTGTTACTTGCTTCAGGACCTTTCCTTTCTCTTAACTGAACAGCTGCTTAGACCCTGCTCCCTCCCTGTATGCTTTCTGAATCTAGAGGTTCCAGACAAACTGGCTGACCACGTCACCAAACTAGCCTGTCAGTGAACTCCCTTATCCCTCTTACACCCACAGTAAAAAACCAACACACATAAAGTAGTCAGCAAGCTGTGGCCATGGCAGTTTTGAGTAATGGGTCCAGTCCTATTGTAGTTATTTGAGGAATTACGGTAACGCTTTCATGGAGATCCTATGAACTCTGAGACCACAGAAACTTGTCAACATAACTTACTAATTCACAAGCATATCAAGTCAAAAAAGTAGGAAAGATAAGCCTAAGGAAGGTGGTGCTAGAGTTGGGATTTAAGGGCCAACAAAAGAAAAAGAGATGAAATATGTTTCAAAACAATCTCAATACATTTTTTCATTTAAAAATTTATTGAAGTATATCACTTATATGTAAACATACATAAACAATAAGTGTATAGTAAAAGTTGAACTTATAAAACAAACATGCATAACTAAATACATTTATAATGAACTTAGATAGGTCTCAGAGAAAGTTAGAAATCTGTTCAATGTGATGTTCACATGAATGAAGCTTTGCTTCATTCCATGATTATTTTTCCCTTTCCAAGCTAGACAAATCATAATTGTCAACTTACTAACTACATTTCTTTGTAAACTTCATAAAATGTTCAAAGAGCAAAAGAAACTGAGGTCTGTGGTGCTAGGCTTTCTCCACTGCCAGGCAGCTGCAAGGGAGAGGTGTGCGGCTGGCCTAAATCCTCAAGGGCACAGTGGCTCAGTCACTGCAAAGGGAACAGGAGGAAGTCGGGTGGCTGGGAGGGATGGTGGTGGAGTCTCAGCAATCCCTTGAGCACTGGTCTCTCCTTATTCTTTTACCTTCTTGCGCTCACTGTTGGAAGAATTCTGCGATTACATTCCTTAGATTCAGAAGTACATTTTTACTTCCAAGTCTGCAAGTATAAACATAGTCATAAAAAGAGAGCAGGTAATTCTCCCTCTCTCCTATGAATAAAAGGATGAGAAGAAGCAATCAGAAGTTCAGCATGAAGCCTGACAGTGAGGATCGCATGGTATAAAGTAAGGCAGGAGCAGGGCGGCAGGAAAACAGCAATGAATGGCTTTTCTGCCTTGAACATCTTGGATGCAGACTTCCTGAAGATCCGAGTTCTTTTGGCTTGAATTGTGTCTCCCAATGAATGTGACCTTGGTGGAAAGAGGGTCTTTGAAGATGTTAAGAAGAGGCCAAACCGAATTAGGGGGATCCTGGATTCAATACAACTGGTGTCCTTATAAGAAGAGGGAGTTGGACACAGGCAGAGACACAGGGAGAAGTCCATGTGATGGTTGGGGCGGCAGAGTGGTGCCTCTACAGGCCAAGGCACACCAAGGATTGCCACCTGCAGAAGCCAGGAGAGGGGCAGGGAACAGATTCTTCCCTCCACTTAAGAGGGAAGATGGCCTGCCAGCACCCTGAGCTCAGAGCTCTAGCGTCAAGAACAATATCTTGATTGTGAGGTGATATATTTCTGTTGATTTCAGCAACCCAGTGTGTGGTGCTTTGTGATGGCAGCCCTGGGAGAGTACAACAGAGGGGAGAGGAGATGAATGGCCAGGTGAAGAGCTAAGCACTCACAGGTAAAAGCCAAAAACAAAAACAGAAACCAGTTTCTGAAATTTTTCATGTTTTGAAGACAGGGCCATTTCTATTTCTGTTTAGAGGGTTGTTCAACTTTGCTTCAGGTGTTGACATGCACATAGTAGGTGTTTTTTAAAGGAAATGTTGAATTGAATTTATAATGTTACTAGAAACTGTCAATGATCAATTACATCACATTAACCAGAAAATGAAATCAGTGAGACATGTAATTGATGTTTGAGGCTAGATCTTGGCACTGCTTTCATTAGCAGGGTCCTCTTCTACAGGGCTGCTTGCTGAAGGCCCTACTTTCCACATCCTAAGGCCATTTTCCCAAGTTTCAGCTTCTATAGCATCTTTGATGAATGCGCTTTGACTGGGGCAGGAGGCTCCTCAGCCTAATGGTGCTAACATTTCCCTGCCGCCTTTTAAGTCATAGCTCGGTGGTCTTGCCCTTTCCTATTTCATGGATTTGCTTTCTCCATTTGTTCTTAGTTGATTAGGAAATTGCTGAACACGGAACTTCTCCCTGTCCATAAATATCATCCAAGTTACACAGCATGCGGAGAGAGCCGCTATTTGTTTGGTTCACCGACTTCGGGACTTTTTGCAAATTAAAGGATTGGAAAGGATCTAATATGGCCATACTGTCAGATAAATCTTTAGGGTCATGTTCTCCCCTTGGGGTTTTCATTTAAGTTAGTGTAATAGAAGGTGTACTCGGGCATCCAAGGACAGGGAATTAGTCCTCTGTTAGTAACCGGATGCCATGGCATGGGGGATGAGCTTCATTTCTGAGTGTGCAGCTTTGCTTTGTATTTCAGGATTTCAAATTGTTAGGCTCTACTGTGCAACATGGTTTCGCTTCCTAGAGGAGTTTTAAAAAGGAATTCGTGTTTTTATTGGCATTCTGGCACGTGTTTCCTTACTGAGAGATAACCGGCTTTTGAGATGTAGGTGGATTTCATGGTGATATATGGAATGGATGAAATTTAGTAAATCTAATGAAAAATTTGTTGCATGCTCTCTATATTCTCAGTCCGTATTAAGTTCCTTGAAGATGGAAAAGTCTCTCTCTGAAAGGAAGTTAAAATTCAGTTAGGAACAAAATCATAGGCACAGGAAACCACGGAGAAGGAGAAGCACCCACAAAGGAGCTTATCTATTTGATCCAGATGCAAAGGATCAGAAGACCCAAGGAGCACCATGATTAGTCTGGGGAAGCAGCCCCTAAGAAATTATTCGGGTTTCACACATTTCCAGCTGATTGACAGACCGTATATTAGAGGAAAAGGACATTATCCAAACCTCTGTAAGCTGTTTCTAGTTGCAGCCTTGCAACTAGACCCTTGTGAAGTTCTTCTGAAGTTTTACCTACTCTAAAAAGCTTTTGTCTTGAGAAATACAACTTGACTGTCTGCCCTTCTTAAAAGTTTCTTGTTGTCTATTTTTATACATTTAGGCATTTGTCTCAATGAGGTAAACTGTGCAAAGCATTTTAGAGGCGTGTTTGACTCATATCAAATGTGTGTAGTCTTCATCCTTATAATCATTTGATTATTTTCTATGTTGTACATTGATTGTTTGTCGTCTTATTTTTTCCATGGCAATCATCTATTTATTTTGCTTATACTCAAGGACTAATACTTTGCTAGTTATGAGGAGGTAAACAAAAGGGGCAAAAATATACCTCCTTGATGGCATATTAAAAATGGATGTTAAAAGTTTTAAAGATTAAGTAGTTGCTACTGGGGTAAATAAAGTTCAAAGGACTTTTGGAGACAGCAGAAAACAGTAAGAGTTGGGATGATTAGAGGATGAAAGAAGCAGGACTTGAATTGGACTTGAAATGTTGGTAGACTTTAGAGAAGCAGAGAGGATGTGGCATGTAACTGCAGGCAATGAAGTGGTATAAGCAAAAATATGAAGGGAACAGATTATGGGAAGTACTTGAAAATAAGGCAAAGGAATTTGAAACATGAAATATTCAGGCAAAGGAATTTGAAATATTTCATGTGAGACTTGAAGCCATGGCAGGGTGCTAAGGAAGGAAGTGGAACAATACAAAGTTTGCTGTAGGCATCTGTGTGCATTGGGTGTGGGATAGGGCAGGCATGACAGAAGCCTGGAGACCAGTGGGAAGGTATGAGCAAAGAATGTCACACTTACAGGATTTTAAATAACCATTTGATTGTCTATTCTGTTTCTTTACCTTGTAATGCAGTGCAGGATAGAGAGTAGGTCTTTAAATAATATTTGTTGGAAGTTAGAGCCAATGATGACTTTAAGATGTCAAGAAACCTTTGGGAGGGGCGACTTACCTCCTGCCCCTGTGATAATGAGAGCTTTCAGAAGATCTGCAGGCAATATTAAATCAGGTCTTGTGAATGAGATAGAGAGTTCATGTACAATCATTGACTCTCCATGTTAGAGTAGTCCTTAGATATCACCTAATCCATCCGACCACGTCAATATAAACATCACCTCTAGACTTCTCTGAAAGATGGTCATGCAGCCTTGGCAAAAATTATTCAGTGAAAGATAGTGCTAAATCCCCAGGGCAGGTTATGTAACTCTACATAATAGTAAGTTAACTTGTCTTAGGGATTTTAGTATATTTTATACAGGCTTAGAAGTATCAAGGTTGCATGGAGCACATGTAATTATGTAGATTCTGAAGGAGTTCTCCCATGTCTTCTTCTTCTCTTCATATGATAATGTTTCCAGAAACTCTCCTGTCAACAATATTTACTAATAATCCAGAGGCACATTGACGGGCACAACGAAAAGAAAGGAAAACAAAACAGGGAGAGCAATAAGGGAATAAACATTTACTATTTCATTTTAATTTTTACAATTAGGAATTGGGTGGAATTATCTCTATTTTATAGAAGAAATAACTACAGCTCAGAAGGAATAACGTCAGCGTTACTTTTCAACCCCTTATCTCTGTGGCTTCAACACTCTGCTTATTTCAACCCTCCATGCTGCCAAGACATTTTTCTCCACTCCATGAAGAATAAAAATAAAATATGATCTCTGATTTCAAGAGCTCTGAATTCATTCTACTTGGCTGGAGGTGGGGTGGGGGAAGAGAGGCAGACATGGAAACTTGCCATACAAGGCAGCCCATTATGATTGGAATAGATGAGTGGACAGATTCATGTGCTCAGGGGTCATCCAAAGAGGTGGGAATTGGGTTGAGCATTAGGGATATGGAGTTTGGAGGATGACTTAGGATCAGACTAGATTTTTGACTGATTTTGCATCAGCCTGAAATGACAACTGGCACAGGAATTTATGAGCCCTAGTAATCTATGTGTCCTGGACAGAACAACAGGTCTCTTCTGCTGCTCCTACTCTTCCAGGTACAAACCCCCAGAACAGGTTTGAGTGGTGTGGAATAAGGTGGTGCACTCACGAAAAATATCAGTCCCCAGAAAACATTAGCCCGAGAGCCTGTTTATCTGTCCTAATCAGGTCTCAGAGAGGGAGGGGATGCTGTAATGGAAATAAGTAGAATAGGCAGTTTTATGCCCTAAGTATTTATATCATCTATTAAAGATATTGCTATAGTCCCTTTTCAGTGATTTGCTGGGCAGTTAAATTCAGACTTCAGTTCAGTTTAACACCCTGAAGTGGTTGTTTTACATAATTTATGTCGCCAGGATTCCTTTTGAGCTACAATCCGACCTTCACAGGGTGAGGAAGAGACTGTAATCTGAGGCCACCTTGAACCAGCAGGTCCCACTGGACCTGGTGTCCTCATATTGAAGTGTCAACCCAGGGAGAGCATTGTAAAGGCAGATTTATTTTGGGGTATTGAATTTGGATATGTGTTAATCTGTTAGCACCCATCACTGGACAGCTTTCTATGTGCACATGTCTTGTCTCTACAATTAGGCTGTGGACTTCACAAAAGTGGAAACCACATTTTATAGCAGATGAAATAGGTTAGTGCGTTGTGCTCATCAGGCCTTCCATAAATGTCTGCTTGGGTTTTCTTGTAAAGGTGGGAAAGGGTGGGGTGGGGGGAGGTGGTGAAAAGAGAAAATGTTACAAAATCCATCCTCAGACTTTTCTTTTTAATCAATCTATTGTTCAGCTCACTATATCATATCCTCCTTCTCTCCCCAAACATCCATTCCATTCTCATTTTCGCCATGCTATTTTGTTATATACGTAAATATATTTATACATTTTTCTAGCTTTCTACCCTGTATTAGTCAGCCAAAGGAGTGCTGATGCAAAGTACCAGAACTCTGTTGGGTTTTATGAAGGGTATTTATTTGGGGTAGAAGCTTACAGTCACAAGGCCCTAAAGAGTCCAACTCAAGGTTGTTTAGTACCATAAGAGTACTAAACATTGAGTGTTTCAGAATACCAGTGAATATTTATAAGAGGTACTTTCTCACCCAAAGTCATTTGCCATGTGTTGAGGAAGATGTCTGCTAGGGTTCAGCCTTCCTCTTCCTCTTAAGGCTCCGTGGTCTGATATCAGCTGTAGGCTGGGATAAGTCTCGTCTCTCTCGCTGGGCTTGTTTCTCTTTGGGCTCAGCTGCAGCTGTAGGCTATCAGGCTCATTCTCTTCCTGGGGCCTCTGCTATGTCTACAGAGCTGTCTCTATTCCTCTGTGTTTGTCTCTTGTGTATTTACTTCCCAGGGATCCAGCATCAAAACTCCAACTCTTTCCTCTGCCCTGTTGTTTTCTCTGTGAGTCCCCGCCCCCTTGGCCACATCCTACTGACATGGCAAAATCAAAGCCTTAATCATAATTTAATCAAGTAAAAGTGAAATCTTTGAATTTAATACAATCTAAAATGTCCAGAGGAACGGACCAGTTTACAAACACAATCCAATATCTATTTTTGGAATTTATAAACAATATCAAACTGCTACACACCCTCTGCAAATTCTGCCTATTCAACCCTCTGCCTATTCAAATTCTTTTCAGTTGTTTGTGAGGCATAGGTATCTGTTGTTTGTTTCTGCCCAGCACTCCTCTTTCTATGAAGTAATTGCTCCTTCCCCTTCCCATAGATCATGAGGAGACTGTCAGACACACCACCTCACCCTCTTCTGGACAGGGGATAGGCATTTGACCAGGCTGTGGGAGCCCAGCCCTCTGTCTGTGGACCCATCTGTCCACTAGGTGAGCTCACAACCATCCGGAGCCAGTATTGGTGCCTCCAAGAGACTAGCTAGATAAGTGACAACTGGAGAGGCAAACTGCCGTGTGTGCCCAAAGCTGGGAGTGTCCCTCTCTCCTGCCATATGAAGAAAGCTACTTGAGAATGAACACAAACTCCTAGGAAATGATCACAGAGACATGAGTGGAGGTAGGGAGGGAGTGTGAGGTATGACAAAGAATGAGAAGGATGTTATTTGAGCTCCTGGATCCAGGCATGCTTGAAACAAGCCCTATTTCTAAGTTTTCATCGGCCAATTGATTCTTCCTTTGAGTTGGATTTTTGATACCTGCAAACAAAAGACTCCTGACCATTTCAAAGATCAGTGTTAAATTTTATTTCTTTTCCCTGCAGCCTTCCCTGACAGACTGCCCGGTGTATAAGTTCCTCTCCCTTCTCTGGCTTGTTATTTTAACGTGACTAGTTTCTATTTGTATTGAATGCATTGATGTTATCTACACAACCCTCAAGTTTTGGGATAGTGTTTTCCCAGCTGCTTGTCAGCGCCTACTGCCTGGCACTGGGCACGGTTATACCATGGGTATTCAATATTGGCTGTATCTATTAAAGATCTGTTTGCTATCTGCTGAGAAAGAGGGTTTCTTGAAAATGTGAATTTTAGTTATGATATGGCCCAATTGAATAAGGTGGGATCTTAATGAGGATTATTAGAGCCTGATAAAGAGAAAAAAAAAACCAGGAAGCCCAAGTGAGAGAAAGCCCCAGGGAGGAGCCAGAAGCTGAAAATCAATGGAACCCAGGAGAGAAAGGAGAAGACTTCTCCAGGGGATGCCAGGGATGTAGACAGGCCAAGGAACCCCAAAGACTGCTGGTAGCAAGCACTAGAATATTACAGACTTCAGAGGGACAGTGTCGCCTTGCTAGGATGCCTCAGTGTTGGACTTCTAGCCTCAAAACCGGGAGCCCATTAATTCCTGATGTTTAAGCTAGTCTATTGTACGTGTATTTGTGATAGCAGCGCAGAAAAACCAAGAGAGAGGCCTAGAAAATTTACACTACTTCTAGAGGGTGCCGCTCTTTCTATGCCTTAAAATTGGCAAAACCCACCCCCTGTAAGCCCTGGGACATGGACTGTGTGAGGTTGTGTGAAGGCAATGGGGACTCTCCTTTATTTTGTGTCTTGTGTTCCAGGTCTTATTTTCTCTCCCACACATTTGCTATTGGTATCTCATCCTCACAGTCTGACAGTGTACCCAAGGCAGATGAGAACACTCTAGGGCTAAGTGACTTGCCTCTGGTCACACCTAATCAAGTCTGCCTTCTGGGTTTTCTGAATCTAGGTACAAGTTTCACATTCAGATGAGGCGATCCTAAAATATAAGCATGAATAAAAAGGAAACTTGGTTCTGTACAGTTATTTGCTTATAACCTAAAGAAAACAATATTATTACAGTATCTAGAAGAATGTTGCAATCTATGTTTGGAAGATTTCTATGTATAGAAAGCTATAATAAATAAAAGCAAAGGCAAGAAGTACTATAACAGTACAATTTGAGCTATATAATTTATTTCTGGTTCATGCACCATCTATTTTGTGCCTTGACTCATTTGTGTGCACCCACAGCTTCGAGATGGTGATCTTTAGAGGAAAAGGGTCCTGTCTTAGGGTTTTTGTGCTCCGCTGTCGTCTCCTTGCCCCAGCACATATATATACAAGTTCTTAGCATGGAGGTTACACATCAGGGAGACCCACTACACTTTTTAAAAATTCTTGCATTTGTGTATTAAAAGATAATTTGAGTCCAAAGAAAAATGAGTGAGTGGAATTCTCTAAATCACCAACCCTTTGTGCCTCTCTTTTGCACATTCTGATTTCTTTCTACTCCCCCTCCTGAAATGCATTTTAAAAATTCTCCTATCTATTCCCTCCCACACTGTGGCAGGAACTTAATTCACAGATGGATCCCAAATATCAGAAATCCTTTCAACACAGATCCCAGGGCCTCTCCGAGTTACACTCTAATTCACCTGGTATCTCAGCTGGTGAATGAGCAAAGCTCCTCCTGAAAGCATTATCATAAGTGAATGTTCCTCCTTGCAAGTCTGATTTAGTGGAATGCAAACAGATGTCAGGAATCAGGGCATCACTCACTTCCTTCAGCCCCCCTTCCTGTCCAGAAACACCCACAGAGCTAAAAGCCTGCATTTTATCTTTCTAAGGATAAAATCCTTTAAATAAAATCCTACAGGATTTCGAACATTTTAGTAAGATGTTCTTAATCTTTAAGAGCTAGATTTTAGAGGTTGGAGGCACTGCAGGGGCAGAGCTGCCCAAGATATGTCGAGGGCCTAGGAGTTACTCTTTGCCTCTGAGTAAGTCTTCCACTTCTATTTCCCAAGATGGTCTTGGAAAATGACTTTTACAATGTCTCTTTCTTTAATGTGTGTCATTAATATGCATTGCACAGGGAAGGAGGCACTGAGATGTTTTGGAGTCATTTCAAGACCCCAGAAAAAGAGACAAGACCATTCTTGTAATTCACTGAAAATTTTGCAATACCCCCTAGATTAATTCTAATGTAACACATTTTTATTTTTTGGTGCATGTTATTCACTGGAGCTTACCACCAGCTCACTGCTCCATGCAGTTAAACATACTGGTGATTTGACTAAAGATTGAGTGTTTCAAAGTGCCAGTGAATATTTATGTGAATTAGTAGTAATTGTTAGGAATTTATTAAGTCCTATGTTGACTGAAATAGGGATAAAGTGGTAAAGACAGTGAGACAATATAGCATAGTATTTAAGAAAGTAGGCTCTAAGTGAAAGAAGCCAGAAATAAAAGGCCATATATGTGCAATTTCAAGTATATGAAATATCCAGAACAGGCAGATCTGTAGAGACAGAAAGTAGATTGGTGGTTGCCAGGGGCTGGGGATGGAGGATGGAGTGACAGCTAATGAGTACAGGGTTTTTCTTTGGGGTGATGAAAATGTTTTCAAATTGATTGTGATGATGGTTGTACAACTTATGAATATACAAAAAGACCATTGAATTTTGTACACTTAAAATAGGTGAAGTGCGCAGCATATGAATTATATCTCAATAAAGCTCTTATTAAGGAAGGGAGGAAGAGAAGGGAAGGGAAGGGAAGGGAAGGCAGGCTGTCGAGCCAGGCTTCCTGGGTTCAAATCCTGGTTCTTTTAATGATTACCTTGCGCATATTACCAGGTTCTCTGCTTCATTTTCTACATTTGTAATTTGATGACAATACTTACATCCTAGGATTATTGGGAGGGTTAAATGAGTTAGTATGTAAGTTGCTTAGCATATTGTCTGGCACATAGAAAACATTCAAGAAAAGTTAGTTGCAATTACTGTAGATCAGGCTAAAGATAAACTGAGATTATGTATGCAGAATGGCTATGGAAGGCGAAGTTTTATGCCTAAAACATGGGCATGTCTTTATCCTGACGGTCATAAATTGCTTCTAAGCAATTCTTCATTCTACTAATGAAGTTTTGAAAACAATATCTCTAAGGCCAATCTAGGGCAGGGGTGGCATGCTTTGGGGCCAGGAATTTATTTATTCAACTTCTGTTAATTGAACATCTATTAAATAAAGATCAAATTAGTGACATTTTACACATATTATATTTATAAAGAGAGTTATTCTATTAGTTTTAGTAATTTTCTCTTGCTCAGTAATTTTGGGGGCTTTACTTTTTTCAGGTTTCATTGAAATCCTTATACTATTTTTTGTGTGGTTGTTGTTAATATGCATAGTGAGCTAATATGCATATTTCTGTGCTTTTTAAAATAATATGCATAAAGGAGGAATAGTTTGTATTTTTCCTTCTGAGGATGTTTTTCAATCAAAATTCATTTCTTCCCCCTGATTTATGACGAGCAATTGTGTTCTCACATCTACCAGGCCAGATTTCTTTCCCAGAAGGAGAGCTCTGAGGGCTAACAGGGTTGGTTTCCAGCAGTCTATTTGAGTATATATTTGCTGACTTTCTTCACCATGTGAATCCAGCTTAAATGCTGGATTTCATTTCTCTTTATTTTTTTAATCTTTCCCAAAAGCTTACAGCAGAGATCTCACTTCCTACAGTTCTTTCTACCTTCCTTTTTTATTTCTAATATGCTGTCTTTCCTCTTTCTAGTTATTCCCAAGACAGTGATTACACACTAAAACCAAACTTTTTTTGAGGTTCTGTAAATTTATGAAGTGTGACTACATGTACCTTAAGATTTGATTTATATGGAACTTATATTTGATATTTTAAACTATTCCATATTACTCAGTACCCCATTACTGTGATAGGTGTTATATTTTCATTTGTTAACAAATATTCATTAACAAAGGTTTAATGATGTCTAGCTCTTTGCTGGGTATTAGTAGACGAAGTAAAGTTACATAAAAAATTGTACCAACCCTTAGGGAACTTAAAATCTAGTAGAGAAAATAAGAATAAAAATATATATTGGAGTAATGTAAGGCAGCTGTGAGAGGTGCCAGAAATGAAATACACACATTGGAAGAAAAGAGAAAACCTAATCCTGCCCAAAAGAATAAAAGCTTATTGTCTACTGATCCATCCAATTGTATTCCTCTAAAAATGACTCCTATGTCTCTTCTCTCCTCTAATTTCCTATTATCTAGAGCATCATAATGGAAGTAATAGGGATGTTAAACCAAACTGTAGGTCTAATGAGAATAGAGATGAAATTATTCTTCGGAGTGAAATAAATAAACTAAAATAAACCCATCTCCTATAAGACAATGCCCCAGCAGGTAGCTTACTAATGAAAACAATGATTTCCAAAGGGTTGTGCATTTCAAGAGTTTTGGCAAAGTGCTAGTTTCTCAGAGGCTTTTCATCCGAAGAAGCAAACAATATGATTAGATGACTTCAGCCTTTCCTTTGCCATCTGAAATGGAAAGAAATGATGAGGACAATTACCCACTCCTCTTCGCTCCCCTCCCTAAAATTAAAAACTTGGTCGGAGTGTGGCACAAGCTTGACATAACTAATTGGGGCAAATATTCAGCACAAGGCATGGGAAATTAACCACCAAAGTCTCATTAGCATTAATGGGAATTGCACAGATAATTCCCTCCCCATTGTGTGCAATATTTACTTCATAATGTTTATCCTGACATCCTACAACTTCCAGCAGGAAGCAATGATTTAGGGCCATTGGGCTGAAAGTTCTGTTGGGTCTTTTGTAGGATCCTTCTTATCTTTGCTTATAGACTCAAAGGCTCTCCAGGTGTCCTCATTAGTTTGGGGCAGCCGTGCATACCTTTTACCCCCTCACCAGCCCCCTTTTCACTCCCCATGCAGATAATATACTATAGGGACACATGATATTTATCCTGATATTTTCCCCAGAAATCAAAGAATTCTAAACTCAAGAAATGAACAGCCCAGAGGAGTCAGCTTGGCTAAAATATATGAAAAGGCATCTGATAGTACCCTTTCTGCCCCCTTCTGCATTTTTCACATACCACCCCACTTTAGTTAGAATCCCTCATGGCTACACTTTCCATAGACAATATGAAGCTATCTGAGTTTCATTGCAATGGTGTTCAGGGGCCTGTGGAGCCATATTATCCATATCTTTAAGTGACTGATAAAGAAAGCAAAGCACAGAAGGGTCAGTGGTTACTTAAAGCCAAACTTCGATAAGCCATGAGCACAGATGCCCTGACTTCAGCCCATATGTTCACTCAGTACTCCTTTGATTAAATTAAAAAAGCAATCATCTCTGGAAAGCAGTGCATTTAATTTACGTGTCTTCTTTGAAACATCAGAACATATCTCCTCAGGGTGTATTATTGTTCCCATTTCACAGACAAAAGTATTGTGTTTTAGAAATGTCTGTAACATTTTTAAGATCACGCAGCTTTAAGAAGGGATTGTATTTGACAATAAAGCCTACACAAAGAACACTGTTCACTGTCAGGTGAGAGAGTGCAGTTGACATGCACCTATGTTGTCTACTCCTAGAAGAGGTACAACAAATGTTTCTTATATCCCACTGTATTATAATCAGCAGTGTCAATGTCATATGTAGATAGCTATCTCATTGCACTTGAAAAAGACCAGATGCTTCTAATTGTATAAATTTCACTTATCAAAAACACACGTGGGACTTGTGTTTCCAATAATGGTAGACTAGGTTACTCCCTGAGGATAGTGAGACCAATTACCCCCCTGAGGACTAGAAAATCTAGACAGAATATAGTAAAACTAAGGAATAACAATTTTAAAAAATTATACTTGAAGATAGAATAAAGTATGTATAGTTGGTTAACTGTTTAAGAAATTGGAAGAAATGCACATAATACTTTTTTGCTTACTTAAAAAATATGGAGGACAATCATCAAGTTAAAAAATGAAGGTTACCTTTAGATAAAGTGAGGAAATTAGGTGGAGGGGCAAGAAATAGCAGGAAAATGTTTGAATAAATCTTGCTTGGTGGAATTGACTTTGGAACCATGTATCTATTCATCATAATTATTAAAAACTAATTCCCCCCCAAATCAAAAGCAGTATGAAACAAACAAATCTAGTATATATTGTATTGATGCCATAAGCACACAGAGGAAAATGATTCCAAATGACTTTAAAACATAATTTGATACACATATGTGCACTAAGTATAACAACTACAAAAAACAACTTAAATTCTTCTTAGTAATCAGAATGTTGACACCGTTTTTCTGAGATGGTTGAATGTAAACTGTGGGATAGAGCAAATGAGAATTTATGTTTGTGTCATTGAGAATGGGGGTTTTTGGTGAAAGGATGGAGATACAAATGAAAGATCAATGAAGTTAAGTAAAACCCCATTGCCTTTGGTATGAGAATGATATTCTGGCTCTATTTCATAAGAGTTCTTATCTTTTAGAGTTACATAGTGAAAATTTGTACTTGAAATTATATGATCTCTGGGATTTCTTTTGAAGAATTGCATGGGAAAGTGAGAAATGAGGAGATATATAAGAAACAACATTGACCATAAATTGATCGTTGTTGAAGCTGGGTAATATACACATGGGATACATTATTTTATTTTCTCTACTTTTGCCATTTTCTCTGATTTAGGAATTTTGAAATTTTCCATAACATGAAGTTTTAAAAATGTATTTAAAGGCATCAGAGTCAAGGAAATTGTGAATAATTCCTAGACCCAAATCGAGAGGATGATAGATACGGTGGAAAGGGAGAGGCAAGCACGGTATAGGTTGCTTTTCACTTTGCTGAGTATTCTAGCATCAAAAGGTTGGTTGAGAAATTGAGAAGGTGAACACAAGACTTTTCTGAGCCTCTTGTGGAGTGGGGATTAGAATCCAGGGACCATCAAGTGAAGTTGTCCTGAGGGGCTGCACCTGAACATGAAAAGAAATGGCAGTAGAAGTAGGAACTGAAGCTCAGTGTTGGATCTTCTCAGTCCCTGTATTTGAATTGACTAATCTCAGACGGCTACTGTCCCCAGGTACCATATGGAAGCAAATATTACTCCTCTCTGGAGGAAGATATTATCACCCTGTTCTCAAATTAAGTTTTTCAACAACTTCATATTTAATATTTGGCACAAAATATAAAAGAAAATAACAAAGCACCAATGAAGGTAAGACAACATGAAAACATAAAAAAACAGCAAAAAGACAGACAAAAAACAGATCTACAGGGTCCCCATCTTCAGACATTAGAGTTCTCAAAAACAGACTTCAAAATAATAGTATTTACTATGATCAAGAAAATTTGAGACACATTTTAGCAGAAAACTTGGAGCTACTGAAACTGTACAGAACATGTGGAAATTTTGGAACTGAAAAATAAAATAACTAAAATTTAAAAAAATCAGTAGACAGGGTATCATATTACAAATAGTTGAAGGGGTAATTAGTAAACTGAAATATAAAGTAGAAGAAAATATCTAGTATGAAGTCTAGAAAGACAAAATGACAGGAAATACAGAAAAAAGGGTAAGCTATATATGAGAGAAAATCATCCAATGTATGAATGACTGGACATCAGAATTAAAGGAGTGAGAATGAGCAGAAACAATACAGCAAGAAATAAGAACTAAGAAATTTCTTAAGCTGTTAAAAAATCTCAAGATATGTGATCAAAGAAGCCTATGAAACTCAGGCATGATAAATAAAGAGAAATCCAGAGTTAAACATGCCATGGCAATACTGAAGAAAACCAAAGAAAAAAAGATAATCATAAAAGTAGATGGGCGGGTGGTGATTAATTTCAAATGAGTAATGATTAGTTTGATTAATTACAGTTGATATATATAAAGATGACAGATGTCAAAGGAATAATAGTTTAAAAGTATTGAAATAAATTAACTTCCAGCCTAGAATTCTATATCCTGCAAAAAATACTATTCAAGAAGGAAGGTGAAATAAACACTTTAATGTTTCCTTCAGTGCAGGTCTATGGTTATCAAATTCTTTCAGTTTTAGTTGGCCTAAATTTCTCTTTTCCAGGCAAAAGGAAAGTCAAATGCAGAAATGAAAAATTATTAATAGGAAATGCATATATGAGGTCACTTTTAAATTAATATTGACTGTTTAACACAATAATGATAATACTCTCAGGATTAAAACACAAATAATACCAAAATAAATGATAACAATTACATAAATTTGGAAGGGATAAATGGAGTTAAAGATGCCTAAGATCTTTGCACTTTGGGGAAAAGGGTAAATTGAAATAAACTTTGATAAGTCAAGATTGCATGCTGTAGTCTTTAAGGTAACAGCAGGCATAACTTCTAACCCAGTGGAGAGGGGAAAACCCAACCAATAAAAAACAAACAAACAAACAAAATAATACAAAACAGCTCAGTCAATTTAAAAGGAAATAAGGAAAGAGGAAAAGGAAGATGGTAGACTTAAAACCAAATATATGGGTAGTTATACTAAATGGAAATTTTTCAATAAAAGCCACTGTTGGACTGTGGATTGCATAAAAGAAAAAAACTTAACTATTTGCTGTTTATGAAAGACATCTAAAATATAAGAATTCAGAAAGATTGAAAGTAAAAGATGGATATAGAGTACAAACACTACTAAAATGAAACCTGATGTAACTATATTAATATCAGATAAAGTAGATTTAAAGGGAAAAGCATTTCTAAATATAGAGAGGAATACTTCATAATGACACAAGATTTTAATTAGGAAAATAAAACAATTCCAAATTTGAATGTACTTAAAAATATTGCCTCAACATACATAAAATAAAAATTGACAGAGCTATAATGAGAAATAGACAAGAATCTGAAGTCATAGTCTGAGATTTTTTCACCCTTCTTACATTAACTGATAGGGTATGCACACATATTCACACCAAATGTTAGCAAGGATATACAAGGTTTGAAAAGCACAGTTAACAAATTTGACCTAATAAACATATTTAGAGAGAGACAGCATTGACCCCATAACTGAAGAATACACATTCTTAAATTCTTTTCATAGCACATAAATCATGATCATGCTATACTATAAAGCAAGGCTCAACACATTTCAAAGAGAAACTATAATAGAATCAAGCCAGAAATCAGTAACAGAAAATATCTAGGTATTTCTCATGTATTTCAAAATAAGAAATACCCTTGTAAATAATTTTTGAGACAATGAAGACTTCACAATGGAAATAACAAAATATTTTGAACAATTCCAATAGAACTATGTATCTATATGTACAAAAAATACTATGAAGCTTTGGGAAGGTAATTTAAGAAAATATCTTTATGATCTTATGTTAAAGAAAAATTCTTAAGCAGAACTTAAACCACACCATAAAGGAAATTATTGATTAATTGGACAACAGTATATAAGAAATTCTGTTCATTAAAATTGATAATTGAGTGAGTAAAAATGTTAAGTCTCTGTCACAGTGGGAGAAAATAATTTTACACATATAATAACTGAAAAGGGTTTCAATCTAGAATGTATATAGAATTCTTACAAATCCATAAGGAAATTAAATAGAAAAATGGGCAAGACTTGAAGAGCTATTTCACAAAAAGGCTACCCAAACATCTAAGACATGTGTCAAAGGGAGTTCAACTTCACAAGGTATTGATGGTAGGGTGATGTATGGGAGCCCTGTATGATGGTATGCATGCTTGTTTTGTAAATTCACAAGTTTTACTACACAATTATTGTTTATGTATGTTCATGTGTGAATGATATACTTCAATAAAATTTTTTTAAATGAAAAAAAAAAAAATGTTTTCACCCTCATCAGTAATCACAAAAGCACAAATTAAAGCCACAATAAGCTACGCCTATACTACACCCACCAAATTGGCCAAAATTAAACAGCTAAAATACCAAGTGGTGGTGAGGATGTGGTGCAATGGGAACTCTTGTATCTTGTTTGTGGGGGTGGAAATTTCTATGACCCCCTTGCTTGCTACTCTTGGATAAATGCCTTCTCCATGATCCGGCATCTCCACTCCTCAGTGTCTTCTGGCAGAAATTCTCATCTGTGAGCACCAAGAGATATAAACAAGAATGCCCATAGTAATACTGCTTTTCAAAGCCATATGGAAAGGTCTAAATGTCTATCAAATGTAAAATGAATTTAAAAGTGATATTTTCATGCAATCAACTTTTATATGATGAAAATATATAACGTATAGCTCAATAATCTTAGTCACACACATAAAAAACATAGGTGAATCCTACAAACCTAATGTTGAGTAGAAGAAGGCAGATAAAAAAGAATACATACAGTATAATCCCACTTACATGAATTGCAAAGTACAAATAAAATCAAACTATAGTATTCAGTGATAGATGCTTAGGGAAAAAAACGACAAAGTAAAGCAAAAATGCGATTACATTTAAATCACGATAGTGGTTACAGAGACATAAGGCAGTGATTTGGAGGGCTTGGTAAATTGGTGATTATATAGTCCTTTTTTTTTTTAAGGAGGTACTGGGGAATGAACCCAGGACCTCGTACTTGGGAAGCAGGCGCTCAACCACTGAGCTACATTCGCTCCCCTACGTATTCCTTTTGTGATATAACACTGGCCAATGATAAATTGTGTGCGCTTATTTGTATATTTGTTTCCCAATAAAAAGGTTAAAATGTATATGAGAAAATATGAAGGTACACAGATCTTTCCCTTTCCTGTTATATTATGATGACAACTTTGTGAGACCTTTAACCTCACCATGTCACCGGTTCAAATCAAGTATGCATCATGCAGCAAAAACCTGTCCATCTTTCTCCATGTTTCCATGATAGTACTTATTGGTGGCGATGGTGGAAATATATTAAACAAACTATCTCCTAAAAAAAAAAATTAAGGTTAAACCAATGGATGAATGCACACAATAAATAAGTAACTTTGATTTTGTTTTGGAAAAGTTAGTCACATATCAAGTTTTATGTCTCAGCCAGGCAGGGCGTTCGCGGGAAATATTTGACATCTCAACCTGCTTTGACTGAAGGACTCTCTCTGGCTTTGTGATGATAGGCTTTTCCATTTAAAGATTATTAGATGGAAATTCTCTGGTCTGAGCCCTGCCAGAAGCATTTATTCTGAAACTGTAATATGAGTAACTATATCACACCAAAAACTTGGACAGGAAAAGGCCCATCTTATTAAAAACTCCTGCTTCCAAACCTTGCTTGGGGGTTAGCTAATGAACAGTGTGGCCTTTCACCTGTCACGTCCTTGTAAAATCTCTAGAGGGGGTTTACTGGAAGAACAAGCCTTTGAGGATGCTGTGTTTTTCAGCAGACATCAGAATAATAATAACAATAATATTTATGCCCTCGCCTCATAAACTGTCTTTCCTGAAAATGCCACAGGTCATTCTAAGTTCACAATCTGATCACTCCTCTGGGCCCTTGAAGGCAAAATGGCTTATTTACCTCATATTTACATATGAGCAATGAGAGAATGGCTCAGTGGCCTGTGTAACAGTTTTGATCTTCACTTACTGGCCCTTGTCAGACAGTCTCCTCAGAAAACTGATCATTCATCTCTGAGCCATCTCTGCACATAAAAGTGTTGTTAAACCCCTTTCAAAGAGAATGACAAAATCCTGCCACCTCAGTTTTTGGGAATTGAAGTGTCTCAAACAAATTAGTTATCACTAAGGACTGAGAAAACCATTTTTGCGAAAATACTTTCCATACAGCCTAGGGCCATGTGCTTCCCACAGTCAGTCCTTTGTGGTGACAATAACTAGGTTTCTAACCTCAGGTTGAGGATCTTTCAGGGGCACTTAAGCTCCATTCGACCCAATTTGATTTCATCAGGACACCACACCCAACATTAGATTTAACATCCATACCTGTAAGAAAGCAAAAAAGAAGGATCAGAGGATGAGTTCATTTTATAAAAATCCTTTCTCTTCCAAACTGAGTGTAGAAAAATCTAGTCTCAGTATCTGAGGCAATCTAAGACTCAGTGGCATCCCATTCCTCCCTTCAAAGACCTTCTGCAGCTCTTTCCTCAGGCTTGGTGCCTGCCTCCTTTGTCTGCATGAGGTTACATGCTGCTTTATGAGCCACTAAAAGGATCAAAGTGACCCTGGGCTTCCTGAAGATTTATATCTTTCATGCACACTTTTAATAAAGGCTAGGATTTGGTAGTCCTTGACTATTCTATTTTAAGATATGTTTGCCCAGGTTAATGGAAACAAATGAAGAAAATGCCGGTGTTAACCCTTACATATACCAGTTTCTAGTATCTGGTCTCAATATGGACAAGTCGTTATTTTTTGTAACATCTATTAAGAGTTATTGCTTATTCCCTACATCTCATACTGTTTTTACGTATTGCACTGATTTCTTTATTGAAAGTTTATGTGTACATGTGTGTAGGTCTTTAAACTTTTATCAATTAGAACTGTTTATGTACTAGAATTCAGGTTTTGGAACCAAGTACCCTGGAACTAAAAGAGGAAACTTGTTTAATTTTAAATAAATGCTTGTCATTATTTTAGCAGAGACTGTATTAACAATATTACCTTTTACTTTATTATGACATTGATGTTTTAAGATGTATGTTAGATATCTATTCCCTAGGAACATCTGAACTGAAAACATCTCAGATGACTCAAAGTATCCCAGAGTCAAAGCATGATTTCAGAAAGAGAGAGCCATTCTCTCCCTAGTCACCTTGTTAAAACCAGATGGTGGTATGCTTACCAATTTCTAATCCTCCCCACACCAGAAGCAAGAGTCTGTGAACAACCTCAGGTGCCAAACTCATTGGGCTGAATTCCTTCACCAAATCTCTCTCCTACAACTCCCTGGATCTTTAGAGTGAGTGGATATGCAGATCTGGGGCAGAACTGGGCCAGCAGCAGCAGCTTTTCTAAAGGGATCTTATCAGCCTGCCTGGGAGGCTCACTAATTGGAAGCTTATGGTAATGCAATTGTTGCCCACCTGCAAGGCAGTTCTCTGCACTTCAAGGTGCATAGGAGAGAAAGCCAGGTAGATGGACAGCCAGTCCCAGACCAACCTTGGCTGACTTGGAAAGGTTCAAGATTGGCTTATCTGGCGATGCCACAACTCCAAATTGATGTCGGTTGCAATCAGTGCTGCTGCAAGACAGTGCCACCTCATGGGTGCTGTGGCATTCTTGGAAGATGGGCTCTCCAGAAAAGAGGGATAAACAAACAAAAACCAGAGAAGGCAGGATCCACTAGGCACCTGCTGAGGGTGTAGCCTTTCCCTGAAATTAGAAGGAGGGTATGGGGAGAATTACTCAGGCCTAAGAGAACGTGGGAACTGGAAATGTCTAGGCACTTGGGAAGAGGGATTCATGCCAGGGTTTTTTCTCTAATTTTTGCCAGTAAGTAGCTGTAAACCAGTTTATTGAGGGGCCTCAGTTCAGTGGGATTTCAAACATGCAATCGCCTTTATTTTGTTCAAATCCTGCTTTCAACTACTATCTGTCTTATCTCCCTTTCAGTTAGGAAACAGACCCCAAAATTTCATGGTAATTACAATTAACCAAATCTGATATAAAACCCCAGATTGCTCTTCTGTCCTCTCCCTTGCACAGTATAGTGTTGAACTATGGCTCTGAGGCATCTCCCTTGGGATGGAGAACATGGTCTCCAGTGTCAGTTCTTGCCCAACTCTGGAATCTATCTTCTCCTGGATTGGGGATGCTGAGATCTTCTCTTGAAGTGACGACAGGTGGGAAGACAACAGTGATCTCTCCCTGGTTTGTTCTAAGTCTGTAAAGGTGCTGTTAACCTCTGTCAAAGATTCACCTCATACCCAATTGTATTTGGTTTCTAAACAGCCAGGCCCAGTTTCAGCCTGTTCCTCCCTGTTGCAGAATGACCCCATCCCAGAATGCTGCCTTGTTCTTCCTTTAATCTGCCGGTGGTCCATGTCCACCTCTTGCTGGGCTTTAGCCTTGTCTGACTCACAGCTCCCAGACAGTCTCACAGCTTCACCTCATAGGGTGTCTCCTTTCCTAAGGTCTGCTCCCCTTTGCAATGAGCCCCAGGAAGGATTGTAGAATTCTTTTGAGTGTTTCAAAGGCAAACAAAAACTGGAGTGGAGCCATCCCTTTTCTTCCCAGGAATGCTATACCAAATCTACCATCTTCAAACTTCTTGAGAACAAAAGCAGGGACAGATCTCGATGCTCACATGTCCCTTTGAGGGCAAATATGTGAAGCTCTCCCAAGGACTTCTTCCCTAAGTAGACTCCATCCACTTACCAGATGCTTTGTTGATGTCAGAGGGGACCTAAAAGTATCTCCTCATTGTCACTAAGTGAGGGCCAAAGATGCAGACCTCTTTCTTTGAAGGCTTTCTGGTGTCTCTCCTTTTTTTTTTGAGAAAAGCCACCTGTAGCAGTTTGGCAGCTTGATGTAATTATGAATTCCAAAAATAGATATTGGATTATGCTTGTAAACTACTCTGTTAATCTGGGCATGATTAGGTTATGATTAGGGCATTAACTGGGCCACGTCCTCAGTAGGGTGTTGAGCCCCGCCCCTCGGTGGGTGTGGCCTCAAGTATAAAAAACATTGCAAAAGACAGGGTTGGAGCATTTCTGATGTTGGAGTCTTGAGCTGGAGCCCCGGGAAGTAAGAGAGTTAGGTTGCGAGGAAGGAGAGAAGGCCCCGGGATAGAGAGGAGCCATTCGCCTGATAGTCTACAGCTGGTCTTGTGGAGAGACGCAAAGCCTAGAGAGCCTCATAGTCTACAGCTGACCTTGTGAAGGAAAACAGAGGAGCTGAGCCTGGAAAGAAACACAGCCCCGGGAAGAAAGGAACCCAAGAAGCCTGAACCCTGGCAAATGTCGGTAGCTGTCTTGCTCCAATACATGGCAATGGACTTTGGTGAGGGAAGAAATTTATGCTTTATGGCCTGGTAACTGTGGACTTCTACCCCAAATAAATATCCTTTATAAAAACCAACTAATTTCTGGTATTTTGTATCAGCACCCCTTTGGCTGACTAATACACCACCCCTTTTTGTTCAAATGGAAACATATCAGAACCAATGTGCTAAGTGTCTCCTGAAGAGTGTTTCTGAAAGGGAAATCCAGAGTGCCACCTACATCAAAATTCTCTGATGTCCTTGAAAAATGCAGATTCCCGTACCTGTTCCCCAATTCATCAACTCAAAATTTCTGTATGGTGCCCAGGAATCTCCATTTTAAACAAATAGTACTCTAGGAACTTTTGTTCTAGGTGTACCATAAAATAATCAATAAAAGTTACAGCATTAGAGCATCAGTACCCCCTTTCTTCCAGCTTGAGGGCATGGAACACTGGTCTGCAACCCTCACTTTGCATTAGAATCATCCTTGTGACATTTAAAATATACTTATCACTATTCAGGTAGTAGATATTGTAAAAAGAAATAGTCCGGAATGGTCTCCTCCTTCTCCCAACCCTACATACAATTGTTTCCATTATCTTTCATATAGTACTTGTACTCTTCTCTATTTCAGTAGTTTTTGACTGTGGCTTATACCTCCTAGGCTCCAGGCCCATGGAATGCAGAGGTAATGCATTCTCTTATTTATTTAACCATTCTGGTGAAAGCTTATGAAAAATTAAGTGATCTCTCCATCCAATCCCCCATCTTTCAGCAGCATTATCAACCAAAGAATGAAAATATAATTTCTCCCTTTCACTTTACAAGGAGAACAGGAAGTCCTTTGAGTTCTTGATATCTGGGGCTTCCTTGACTCAGAAGGCATGTGGTAGGGGATGTTCTAAGTGTGGCCTGCTGCATTTCTCTGTGACCCACAAATAAACCCTGTGTCCAGGACTAGGTGTGTCACCCTGACTTCTAGGATGGGATGATAAATGTAGGACAACTCCCTTCTTGGGAGTGTCTGCAGATAAAATTCATCCCTTAGGAGATAGTGGTTTCCATAGTCCTTCCCCTTTTGTCCTGAACATATGTCAACATTCACTGGAGAGAGCTTGGCTAGAGTATTGTAAGTTTTATTACATCTGACCCACTGCTATACCTGTTCCTAGTGAGGCAGGAATGATGTCCTTCAACTATGGCATAAGAGGGGTATGCATAGACCATCTCCCTGCATCAGCTACATATTGAGATCCACTCACTATGGAGGACCAGTGTCCACTATTGAAGTTGACCTTGCTTTGTCTCTTCTGTACGTGAGTAAACATTGCTCCATCCAGTGCCTGTATGAATTGTGCTTTTGTTGGCAATCCCAACAAATACAAACCATGAAATGGGTTGAGACCCTAGGACTGCTATTCCTGGTGGCAGACATTGTTATGCTCCTTGCTACCCTTCATGTGGTAAGAGTCATGGGAATGTAAGTGATAATAATTGTCTCTCTTCTAGCCAACAGGGCAGTTAACAACTTTTTGTGTTGTAGGACAACAAATCCTCTTATTTGTGTTTTGGTGGTCCATTCTGATGATTGGATAAGTGCTGCTCCATAGAGAGTATTTGGGAAATGTTATTTTTGGCATTTAATGGGGTTTTGTGGTTTTGTGGCCCTCCACAAAAGACATGTTCAATCCTAACTAATGATCATGTGGGTGTGAACCCATTTATAGATAAGATGTTTGAAGGTGTTATTAGTTAAGGTGTACCCAAACTGAATGAGAGTTGGCCTTAATTCAATATGGCCAAAGTCCTTATAAGCAAAGGAAAATGGACAAGGAGAGAGAAGCCATGGGGAACAGCCAGAAGTTGGAAATCAATGGAATCTGGAAGAGACAGGAGAAGACACCACCATGTGCATTGCCATGTATTGGAAAAGCCAGACCAAGGTTTTCCAGCCCCAGAATGTCACTGTCTTTGAGGACAAAGTGTCACCTCACTGATGCTTCAATTTTGGACTTTTCCTAGCCTCAAAATTGTGACCCAATACATTGTTTATGTTAATCCATTATATAGTATTTGTTTTAGCAGTCAGGAAACCAAAACCTAGGGTGGGTGGTGCTGAGGAATGCTAACTATCTGAAAATGAGCAGGACAGTTTTGCAAAATGAAGAACTGCCCTGAGTCCTATATAACTTTCAAATGTTCCATCAATTAAAACAAAACAAAGCAAAACAATCCTGCCCAGAGTCTAGACCTACCTTCATCTTAAGTAGAAATACAAAGATTTTTAAAGTGCATACAAATTTTGAATTGTTTCCTCACAGATTGAACCTTGTTTTCTTAATTGGACAATCTTTATCTTTTAATTAGAGGTATTAAAGTTCATTTATATTTAATATAATTACCTATTCTTTAGCATTTAAACCTACAATTGTACTTTTTGCTTTCTATTTTATTACCTACTCTATCTTTCTTTCTTTCTTTCTTTCTTTCTTTCTTTCTTTCTTTCTTTCTTTCTTTCTTTCTTTCTTTCTTCTTTCTTTCTTCTTTTTTCTTTCTTTCTTTCTCTCTCTCTTTCTCTCTCTCTCTTTCTCTCTCTCTCTTTCTCTCTCTTTCTCTTTCTTTCTCTCTTTCTCTCTCTTTCTCTTTTTCTCTCTTTCTTTCTCTCTTTCTCTTTCTTTCTTTCTTTCTTTCTCTCTCTCTCTTTCTCTCTCTCTTGCTTTCTCTCACTTTCTGTCTTTTTCTTTCTCTCTTTCTCTTTCGTTCTCTCTTTCTCTTTCTCTTTTTCTTTCTTTCTTCTTTCTCTCTCTCTCTCTCTTGCCTTGCTATAGAATGACCAAAAAACTTATTCTTGTTTTATTAAATTTTAGTATGTCAGCATACTAAATGCAAGTAATGTGAATATTTTTACGCCAATTATATTTCTCTCAATTTATCTGCTATTGTTGTTATATACCTTTAAATTCCCCATAGTATTATTATCCTTTATAATTATAACTATGATCTATATATTGTACTTGATTTTTTATACATAAAACTATAATAAATATTATTCTTGATTTTATGTATAGAAAGAGATCCATATATTTACCCCATCCAATGTTCTTCATTTCCTTCTGTACCTTCAAGCTTCTAAGTTGAATAATTTTCCTTCTAGTTTTAATATTTCTCATTTCCTAAACTTTGACTTGATGTCTTTTTAAGTTTTGAAAAATTCTCAACTATTATCTTTTTGACTATTCCTTCTCCATTTTACTTCTTTTCTCCTTCTTGGACTCTGATTGCTAGCATGCCAACCTATCACTATGTTCTGAATTTCTCCCACGCTCTGTTTTCTATTTTCCGTCATTTTGTCTCTCTTTACTTTAGTCAGTATATTTTCTTCTGACCTATCTTCCAGTTCTGTAAATTTCTACTTGGCCAAGTTTTTGTTTGTTAGTTTTTTGTTTTGTTTTGTTTTTCTTTTGAGGTACTGGGGAATGAACCCAAGACCTTGTATATGTGAAGCAGAAGCTTAACCACTGAGCTACATCTGCTCCCCAATGAGAGTTGGTTTTTTCATTTGTTTGTTTGTCTGTTTTTAGGAGGTACTGGGGATCGAACCTGGGACCTTGTACATGGAAGCAAGTGCTCAACCATTTGAGCTACAGCTACTCCCTGTGAGTTTGTTTTTACGTTTAGAATTTCAATTTAATTTTTTATAGTAATTTTCAGTTTTTTTCCAACATTATTAATTTTGTCTTTTAATTCTAGCATAAATAATTTAAGGTTCATGATTGATGTCTCTCTATTATCTTGATTGCCTATAGTCTATTTCTATTTTCTATCTTTTTATCTTGAGTTTTAGTCATGTCCTGTCTTCTATATGACTGGTTATTTGTTTTCTGAGTGCCAAAAATCACATATGACAAGGGTAGATTATCATGAGTCTCTGGTTTGTGTTATTTATGTTATTTTTTAGAGGTGTGGAAGCTTGTGGATTGGTGACAGGCAGCTTGGATACTATGAGCTAAATATCCCAGATCAACTGACACCAACCAAAGATTGAACTAATTGGAAGCTGGCCCTCAGTTGTAGTGTGTGTTAAGTTATTTCTGATTCACTCTTACTCCTAGGGTGTTGTCCTTTAACATCTCAACCACAAACCTGGATGTTTAGCAGGACAGTCATCCTTGAAAGGCTCTACACTCCAATTTTGATCACTCAGTTATGTGAGTCTGAAAGAACTACTCGGTTTCTCAGCTTCTTAATCACTGCTTTCTAAATTGGCATTTAATTTAAGGAGAAAAGTGACCCCAGGTGCTGGAGTCATTCCCTGAGCTTCCTTCCTTTACTTGATCTTGGCTCCAGAATTCCACACTATCATGGTAGATTTGCAAAGCCTTCCAACAGAAAATATTTAATTTTCCTCATGATTTTCAGCAGTAGAGTTGTTGATACAGTCTAGATTGCCATTGCCAGAAGGAGACTAAACACCAAATATTTTTATGTTTTAATATTTTCTGAATTTTCCAGAAATATAACAATTGTGGAAATCGAGAGAGGATTTCAGTTTTTGTCTTCAGAACTTTACCATGTTACTGATTGAAATTGTCCTTGAGGTGTTTGCTTCCCATTACAACACAACTGATTTTTTGTGGTGTTGAATCAGCTGACTCTTTCTTTGAGTTTTCTAGTGGTATCATACTTAAGCATTGACATAGTGAAACATTATTTTATCATAAGGTATCATCTTATTATTTCTCCTTTAGAATACAACTAGGTTGTTTCTTTCTTTTGAAATCATATGAGCAGATAGGTAAATTATATTACTATAAATCTTATTTCAGGATAATAAAGAGTGTGTTACTAAATATTTATTATCAAATAGATACCTTGGGTCTGATAGAATTGAGAAGCACTGTTTCAGGCCATTTTAGGTAGGAATTCATGGGGCTGGATTATTGGAAAGAATTGTTTCGATATCAGAGTAGAGTATTTCATTTCTTGAGAATGAAAAAGTAGCCTGGAATTTGTGGGTTCTGCAAGTGGTAGAGGTATGTGGCTTGCTGGTATGTAGGATTTGCAGTGTAGAATTGGACATTGAGTAGAAGATGCCTGGGCCTGGTGAGTCCATATGGAGGCTGGTCATAAATACTGAAGCCTTAGGCACAGTGGGAGGGTGGCTGCAGCCAGCCTAGCACTAAAGGTTATGGCTGGTAAAACAGCCGTTACAATGAAGTGGATACTGAGGACTTGGATTGATGGCCAAAGGCATTTTCTCCATTTTTCTGGACTTTTTACTTCCCTGGTTCTGTTTGAACCTCAAGAAGTGAAATAAATGCATAGAACATGGCAGCTAAATGATCTTGCCAAGCTTGGCAAGTGGAAGTTTGAAGCCAGATTGACTTGAGTTGAAAAAATAAATGTGTGACATATCTCTCTGCTGTTATGAAACAATCTATTCCTGTTACATATCTAAACTGCACTTGGGATGCATACAGGAGGTATGCAAAATGTGCAGGAATTGATTCTTTCTCTCAGTGGAACTTAATGTCCAGAAGGAAGTATAGGTTTATACCATATATATTGACACACCAAACATCCCATATGCTTAGAAAAGATATGGAACATAAGGAAAGTGTTGAATAGGGGTTGAGTAAGGAAAATATAAGCCTCATGTTTTCAAATTGGAAACTGGTGTTGTATTAAAAGCCAATTTGAAATCTCTTGCCAAAACTTATTTCATGATAATTTAAACTTATACATGTGTTATTATATATGTTTACTACCCGTGTATGTATGTGATGTGTGTGTTGAACCCAGGAGATATAGATGGACCTGTTTTTATTTATCTTTGTTTCTATTCCAACAGCATAGGAAAAGTAGATAATGATTGGATGAATATGTGAATGAATAAGCTTTCCTGTGTTCATTCAAAGGAATCCCCTTTGCATTGTGATCTCATACCTTACTAGAAAGAAAGGAAGGTATTTATCTAGAATCTAT
>JAQZBX010027423.1:0-28358 GCA_029593785.1 Cabassous unicinctus
CCCCCCCCCCCCCCCCGTGAGGTCCCGCCGCATCAGCCCACGGCGCTGCGCGAGCCGGCCCGCCCTCACAAGGAGGCACCGGGAAGCGAACCCGGGGCCTCTCATATGGTAAACGGGTGCTCTATCCATTGCGCCACACCCGCTTCCCTCTAAGTATCTTTAAAAAAAAAAATTTAAAAAAGTGTATAAAAAACACCTTCAAAGCAGTTGATATTAACCTCATTTAAGAAAGGCATAATCTTATTGTCAGAAGCTTTAGAAAAAAGAAATCTTAACCATCTTTACCCCACTCACAACCCAAATACAATTATATCATAACATTTACTTCCTTATGATATTTGGTTTATTTTTGCCTCTATCATTTTCCCGAATAAGGCAAGAACCTTTAAATGCTGTAATTTTCCTCTTAATCTCACCCCATCTTCCATGTTATTGTTCTTCTCATAGTTTAACTTCTCTGTGATCTTAGACAACTCCTCAAAATTAGTCGCTATTATCACTATTTTATAGAGGTTATATTTATTAGATTTACAAATGAAAATCTAATTCTCTTTCACAACTGCTTTTTGTATTCCACTCCATCTTTGCTTTTTTGCCTTTCTCGAGTTCAGTTTTCAGTGGAGGAGGCCAGCAGACTCCTTTATTCTTTGTATGTTTGCAGATGTCTTTATTTTACTCCTCCTCTTTGGAATGTTAGTTTCACTGGGTAAAAAATTCTAGGTTGACAGTTATTTTACTCAGAACATTGAAAATATTTCTCCTTGCGTTCTGGCATCTGTTTCTGTTGATGGCAACACTCTGTCAGTGTGATTGTTACTCATTTGTAGATAAACTGCTGTCTCTCCAAGGTAACTTAAAAATTATCTGTATTTTTGATGTTCTGCAGTTTCACTATAATGCATGATTTAAAGTCCTGCCAAGAACATACTTATTTTAAAGACTTCATTTTAGATTGCTCTCTTACCTTAATTCTTCCCAGATATAAATCCCTATTTATTGTGTTTCAGGGCAGTGGATTTCCTGTGTATTTTATCGTTTTGGACTATGCGTTCACCTTCAGTTGTATTTGTCTCCTGGGGAAGCCTCTGAGTTGAAGAGACACCTCACTGGAGGTATTTTCACATAAGCCTTTGCTAGGGTCCTCTGCTTTCCAGTGCTTCTGGGCCAGTTTTTACGTTAGTTTCTTTGCTACAGATTTTCACGCTACTTAAGTAGTGAGAATTCAGGTTCCAACACCCAATACTTTTAGGCAGAAAAATGTGGGATTAAGTCATAAAGTTGCCATTGAGGGTGTTTGGTACCAATGGGAGCTTAAAATTTTCTATCTGGAAAGTGGTAGAGCCTGCTAAGGAATTTATCTTAACGTAGCATTTGCATAGCAAACACAATGCTTTTACTCATTCTTCATGTTTATTTAGAATAGCTTAGGGGTAGGCTGATGGAAATTTGATAAAGGTCTTTAAATTATACTAAGTAGTAAGAGCAGTGTTTTTATGTAGAATATGTATTTTTTTGGAATGAATTGAGGGGTGCTGACAGAGATAATGGTGGGGTGAAAATGTCTCAAGCCTTCCCTTGTGGTTGCCCCAGGTTGGAGCTAGATATTCAGTCTGGAATTATATGAAGGAAACTGCGTCTACAGTGCCTCTCCGGAGAGGTGGTGGGAGGGAGCTCTTGATAAATCTTTAAAAATCTATGCATCTGTTCAGTTGGTACAAAGTTTCTGTTTGGGGTAGTGGAAAAGTTTTGGTAATAGATGGTGGTGACTATACCACAACATTTTGAATGTATTTAATGCACTGAACTGTGAACTTGAAAGTGGCTAAAATGATTGATTTTAGATTATATATATGTTACCAGACTAGACCAGTGCCATGCAAAGAGTGAATCCTAATATAAACTACAGACTACAGTTAATATAATAATAATAATAATAATAATGTTTTGTCATTGTAACAAAAGTACCACACTAAAGCAAAATGTTCATAATAGGGAAAACTGTGTGTGTGCCAAAGAGTATGGGAGTTTTGTATTTTCTGCATGATTTTTTCTGTAAACTTACAACTGCTCTATTAAAAAAAAAAATAAAAGAAATCTATGTATCTGGATTAAATGAAAACATGTTCCTCATATAACATGGAAAGCTAAAGAATTTTATTAACTTGCACTGAAACAGCTTTGATTATAGTCTTTTTTTCCCTGACAGTGGGATGTCTATTTGCAAACCTTAAGAGCTCCAGAGTTCTAACAAATTTAGAGAAGAATGCTGCTGTTCCCATGACAGTGGCTGGAGAGTGGGAAACAATACTAGGTCCAGGAGGACATTGTCTTGATGTATGGCCTGAAACCCAGTGAGGTTGAAAAGAAATAATGTGGCCTCCATATTGATAGCTTAATAATTAGCACAATGAGAAACTAAGTAGCCTGCTTGAGTTTAGGAGAGAGGAGGCACAGTGCTTGGCCCCATATCTGCCTAAATTATCGAGAGAAAAGAACTCCCCCTAAGGATTGCTAAATCAATCAAAGGGCATGTGAAGAGGACTAATGACATAGAATACTCAGCCACTTGAAGGCTAGTGTCAGCAACTCGTATAGGAGTTGTCTTGTTTTGTTTTAAATAAAAGGGATCTATTACTAAGTAGGGGTGGGGAGTGGGAACAGTATGCCCCTGTGATTATATTCTGTACAAGGTCTTTGGAGGCAGACTACATGTCTTCCATGACTGCTCTGCCACTTCCTAGAGGTGGCTGGTAATGACAAGTTGCTTAACTGCTCTGTGCACCATTTTCTTCATCTGTAAAATGGAGGAAGTTTAAGAGCTGGTATAGGAAGCTGACTGTCTTCACTAGTGTGCTCTATTGCCCCATAGGAATCTATGGTGCTCCTATGAGAAATTGGTGCTCAAAAATAGGGATTTTAAATAATAAGGGGTTCTCAGTCATGTTTCCCTCATATACAATGGAAATACCTTTTATATGGTTATGTGAAGTTTTCTGAGAGACAGGAACCATAGCTTCCTTTGGATTTTCAAAAATGCTCAAGATTTCCAAAGGTAAATAACTACTGTCCCCAAATTTCTATAAGGGCACAAGATAGCTCTGACTGTGTATGATGGATTTCAAAACATGTAGGAGTTGAAGAGGTGGTTCTCAATTCATCAAGGTGAGTATTGGGACATATATTGGAACATTGGAGCAAGTATTAGAACAAGTGCATCAGAGATGTATTCCCATGGCAACCATAAAGTCCTCCCCCAAAGGTTCAGGAACACACACCCATGAGGACATCTATTTGGACCACATGTGAGTTAAGCTTTAGGAAGTTCCTATTTTGTAGGAAAGATTTGACTGCGAGTGGTCCCTTAATTCTGTGGGTATTTAAGGGTTAAACCAAAGAGAGCACCACTGACTTAAGTTCTACTATTACTTTGCTGTAATTCAGCGTCCCCGGCCAAAGCATTTAATTATCTACTCCTATGTGTCTTCAACTGGAATATCTGATTTTCAATGTCTTCTTAGCTTTGTTATACCACAAAGACTGTTTAATTCACAGGTGAGATGATTTTAGGTTAAGAATTGTCTCTTAGAGTTATTTTTTTTTCCTTCTGTTCTTTGAGAAACTCAAAATTAGTGAGGGACACCTTCTGAGGAACATCAGCATTTTCCACTTAAACTTGAAATGTCAGCTGAGATTTACAGATTACTTAGAAAAAGGTGGTAAAGTACACTGGGCTCTTTAGCTGGACCAAGAGAATCTTAGTGCACATGTGTTCAAGGTGGTAGAATCAGGGATCCTAGAGGTTCAATAAATGCTGATTGTCTCATTAAAATGATAATTTATTGACCATCACCTTCCAGTGCAAAGAGAGGAAGGACTCTCTTCAGGTCTGGAGAGGGGAAGTAGGAAAAGAAGGGAGATGTTAGCAGTGGGCGGCACAGTCTGTACCCAGGGTGGAAAATTACACAGATTTGGTCTTCTCTGGTCAATGGCATCAAATAAACAAACAGTATTGTTATTGATTATTATATTAAGTAAATATCAGGAAAGGTATTGGTATTGATTGTTACATTAGATAAATGTGCAGAGTAGTGACATTATTGATTTTTATATTCAACAATTATGGGGATGGACAAAACTCATACCTCAGCCAACCTATCTTAAAATGACTTCAGGATCTGAGCACAAATATGATACAGGGACTTATTTCACGATGAATGTTTCAGAAAATTTGAGAACTTTCCTCATCAAATTTCCATTAAAAATAAAAGTAATTAGGGACACATATGCATCTGACTATAAACCAAACTTAGAGATGACAGTACTGTTGTCAGCCATAAAGACCCATGGGCTACATTAAATACCAAATGTTTAACAGGGTCCCTTTAAGATGAGGGGCCAATTAAAGAGGTCATATTGAGAGATGGAACACAATTGCAAAGACCAGGAAATTTTTAATTATGTGCAAAATACTTTGTGTGGTGGTTGAAGCTGTATGTACCCCCAGAAAAACATGTTCTTAAATCTAATCCATTCCTGTGGATGTAAACCCATCGTAAGTAGGATGTTTTGATGGGACTACTTCAGTTAAGGTGTGACCCACCTCATTCAGGATGGGTCTTAAACCTCTTATTGGAGTCCTTTATAAATGGAATGAATACAGTGCGTGCCAGAGACAGCCATGGAAGTAAGAAGCTGCAACCAATTAACCCAGAAGAGAAGGGAGAGACCAGCAGATGCCACTATGTGCCTTGCCATTTGGCAGAGAAGCCAAGGATTGCTAGTAACTGGTCTTGTGAAGAAAGCATCACCTTGATGGACCTTTGTTTTTGGACATTTTCATGGCCTCAAACTGTGTGTTTAAGCCAATGAATTTCATGGTGTCTGCTTTAAGCAGCTTCAGAAACAAACAAGGTTATTTATAATGAGAGGCCCATAGTTTTGCACTTTTGAGATTGGAAAATGGTAGCTAGATATGGTGGGAAGCAATTCTATGTCTACACATGCTATGGGAAAAGGGGAAAAATCAAAAGCTATTATTCAGTTTTTGACTGTTGGACAGGATGATATGGTTGTTATTTAAGTTTGTGTTTGTGAAAAATTCAAAGAAGAATACAATTTTTGTTTTTAACCAATATATTCTTCAATGTGAGATTAAGAGGGCTTAAAGAAGAAGTGAAGATAAAGGAAGGGAGAGTACTGTTAGTAGGAAGACATCTCCCCATAGTGGAAAGGATGAAGGAAGAGATATAGGAGAAGTCATGGGAGGTGGAAGTTACTGTGTACCGGCTGAGAGAGAGCTGAGGAATGTATGTCATGCAGGGAAGGAGACACAAAAGAAAGACAGTTCATATATTCAACATAGGCAAAAGTTGAAGACATCATTGAGGCTTAAGTATCTCCAGCTACTAGGGCATATATCACATTATATTGTAATTTTGGCGGGAGTCATTTATTTCTTCTGCAAGGATGTGAGTTCTTTGACCCAGGAGCATGTATATTTATACTTGGATCCTGTAGTGGATCTTTGTGGTTTTTGCCTGCCCAGCTTTCTTTCATCCTGCTTCCTGTATTAGAGTCTGTATTCTGGAGGAGAACCCCTTCCCCCATCACAGTTAATTTGGCCCAGGAAGGTTGACTGGATCCATAAACTCCAGAGGTGGGAAGTGACCCAGGCCTGGTCAGTCGGAATAGCAGTTCCCTTGGTCAGAGAGATTGTTACAGGAATGAGAATGTGACTAAAGTGGTCAGTCAGTTTTAGGCCATTTGTTGGAACTGTTGAGAAGGGAGAATCTCTTCTCCTGCTGGACTTGAAGTTGAGAGGATGTAAGCCACATGGAGCCTTGCTTCCATAGAGTGAAGTCAATAAAGAAAAAGTAAAGGTAGGAGACAGAGATGGAGGTGGTGAAGAAGGGAGAGAGAAGGAGAGAGAGACAGAAAGAGAGGGGTGGGACTGACCACTGACTTAACTTTATTGTTTGGGCCCTTTGATTGGCTGTACCTGAAGTCAAACTCCTGGACTTTTTGGTTATACAAATCAATAAATTTCTTTTATTTAAGCTATTTTGAGGTTTTGAATTGAGTTTCTGTTTCTAGTAATCAAAATGCACCCTGACTAATATATTCCCTACACCTAACAAAGTACTGGAATATTATAGCCACTTAGTAATGCTTTTTTGACCAATTGACTCATGCATGAACATAGGAATAACCTTTCCCTGCCAAGGTTCACGTTAATTGATGGAGGATCTAGGATGAAAACCCACTTTGGCTGGCACCTATTTTTTGACTGGTTCTACAACCTTATCTACAACTCTATCTGATTTCTCCTCTCCTGTCCCATAGCACCTGGTACAAACTGCTGTGATAGCACTTATTATATTTTAATTGTCTTCCTATCTTTTCCTCTAGACTGACCTCTCTCAGGATAGAATTGAAGTTTTCACCTCTGTATTCCTCTACCAAAGAGAGGCTCAATAAATGGGGGATGAGTTGCCTCTTAGTTTGAGCTGGAGTGAATCAGCCTCATGTCCTATTTTTCAGCTCAGGTCTTTATACCTGTAGGTGCCATACCTAGACCACTTTTTCCCAGACTTCATATGATTGACTCTTGTCATACAGGTCTCAGCTCAGACCTTCATTGGCCATTCTGTCTCCTGTTACTCTATCAGCCATTGTCTTCCCATTGCCATGTTGAAGTTTCTTCATTGCACTTACTGCTTTTGAAGCTTTCTAATTTAATCATTTATTTGCTGTGTATCTTCCATAAGATCAGGAATCTCATCTGACTTGCTCGTCTCTCTACCCCAACACCCAGCATGGTACCTGGCACAGAGGAGGCACTCAATAAATATTGGTAAACTAGATAAATTGGATACCTGTCCTTCTTAGGAGAGGTGATGACTTCTCAATCAGAATAAGGAGAAAGAGAAGCCTTAAAAAATAACTAAAAACTTTCTGTGAGTTTAAATATCCTGAGTATGTATTAATTGACTAATCTGCTTCAAATACAAGAACACTGAAGAAAGGTTAAACTGGTGATGTGTTATAAAAAAAACTACTAAGGTCTTCTGATGCTGAAATTCTTGATTATTCTCTTGCATATTTTATACATTTCTCTTTTCAGCATTTGGGAAGAGCAATAATTAGGAGGAAAATAAAAATTTTGGCCACTCGGATGAAGCCCTTCACCACCCCAGCAAATCCTCTACTTCAGCTGTGGGCAATCTGACCTAAATGAGTGGCAGGTGGTGAATTAATAGTGTGATTTGCATTTTTTGAGGTGTGCTTGTGCAGTCTTGCTTATACCGGCCTAGAGTTCTTCATATTAAATTCGTTTATATTTAAAGAAGTAAAACCCAAAATATTAGCCAGCTTTTGTCATGGTTGTAGTATAATTCAGCATGAGAAATCATAATAGAGTTTCATTTTTCCCTTGGTTTAATGCCACTAAAGAAGCGGCTCTAAGTCTGAGGAAGCAAATCTACTTTTAAGCATACCTGCATGCAAATGGACTATGGAGGTAGCTTATCCTTTTACATAATAAATTAGGTGGTTCTCTTTTTCAGTGGAATAGATGTATAGATTAATAAACCCAGTGTAGGCATATGGTTACGTGGAATCAATGTAAGTCTGGTTAGAGATGAAAAAGAGCTTCATGCTCCAGTGCTTTGCAGCCTAATTCAATGAAACAAAATGAAAGGCAAATGGCTTGAAGAGCAGAATAGAGGATCTTTATGAAAATATTAAAACCTCTTTACAAAAAAGGCACACATCCTCCTCTGAGTTTGCTCTGGTTGCAATATAACATATGAAGCTCTTTTTTGGGGCGAAGGAATCAAAGAGTTCTATGATTTTTAACAAAGCAACCCAAAGGAAACAGTTTGAGTGTAGAAACCTATTCTTTGGTCTTTAACTGAAAAGTAAAACACTGAAATAAAACTAGATTTCCCTCCCCCCATCACTTTGCAAAACTAAACTATAATCCAAACGAATGGGAATAGCATAAGAAGCTATTTATAGGTCTGGAGCCATCTCTGATTCCATCAATTTGTTTTCTAGTCTTTGTTGCAATTCCTTATTTCTCCGGGATCTCCAGAGACAGTTTCCGGCTTGAGGAAGAATGTCAATAGCCGGTTTGTCCTCCAGGAGTTTCTCTGAGACAATAACAGGGTTTCTGCCAATCAGAGCTGCTGCTGCTGCTTCTTTTTTTAAATGACTGTGGAAGAACAAGAAAAATTATTCATTTTGGAAAACACAAAAATCAACAAAGCAAAAATGTCTGAATAAGAGTATAATTTTGCTCCCTTTTTGTGAGGGTAAGCTTAAAGGCAAAAAGTAAGACTTGGTCTCTTTTCTGGGATTTTATGAATCCATAATTATATCACATGCATTTAAGAAATGAAGCAAACAGCTAAATGAATTTGAATAGAACTTGCAATGTAGAGGTGGCACATTGTGGTCAAATAGACCCTGAACTTTCTAACTGGATCTGGAAGGCCTGATTTCTGATCTGAGCCTCACCAGGTTTATAAAGTCTCTACTTCCTCTGAACTCCATATTTCACATCTATAAAATGGGAATAATAATTTGCTCTTCTAACTTCAGAGGGTAGATGAAATATAAAATGACAAGTATGCAAGTGTTTAGAAAATACTAGAACCATGCATGACTATAAATATTAGAACTATGTATGAATATAATGTGTTGTCAAATTATCAGAATAGATATAGGTTTCTTTAATATTTACCCTATTCTCGAGAAACTCTGTCAGAAAATTCTACAGTTTTGTTTGCATGAGGATTCCTGTTTTCCAATTGTTCATTTTGTATCATACATATTTTTTATAAATGTAAAAGTATTGATACATTTCTCCTTTTTTGTTCACTCTACCTTCCCAACCCCTGCTGCCTTTCCTGGCTAATCCCTGCTTAGTCTTGAAAATTCCGTTCAAGTATTACTTCCTCCAAGGAACCTCCCCCACCCCAAGGCTGGGTTGGTGTCCTTCTATGGTTCTTTTTAAAAATTCTTGAGTTTATCCTGATTGTTGATTCTGTATATCTTTATTTCTATTTATCTGTCTCCTCTGCTAGATTGTGAGCATCTTGAGAGTAGACTCTGTATCTTAATCACTTTTGAACCCCCAAGCCTAGTAGAGTGTTTGCTATGTAGTAGATACTCAATACATTTTGTGGTGTTAACAGTTACTGGTCTTATCATATACATATACCAGTACAAACATTCCTATTCTAGTGTGAGGGGTCAGTGCTGTAATGGTTAGATTTATCTATTGCTATGATAAACTGGGTTTATTTTCTTTAGAAATTGTGGTAGGCAGAATGGCCCTTCAAAGACAGGTCCTGGAACCTGTGAATATGCTACATTACATGACTAACGGGACTTTGCAGATATAGTTAAGCGTATGGACCTTAAAGTAGGGAGAGTATTCTGGATGATCCAGGTGGGCCCAATCTAATCACATAAGCCCTTAAAAGCAGAGACCTCTCTCTGGCTGGAGGCGGAAAAACGTCGCAGGAGAAATCAGAAGATTCAAAGTGGGAGAAGGACGTGGTATTCTGTTTCTGGCTCTGAGATCTAGGGGACTATGAGCAAAGAATGGAGAGAGGTCTCTAGGAGATCAGAGAAGTTCCGAACTGACAGTCAGCAAAGAAGTGTGGAGATTATCACATCACCTGCAAAGAACTGAATTCTACCACTGCAGGGAGTGAGCCTGGTGGCAGATTCTCCCTCAGAGCCTTCATATAAGGGCCCAGGTTGGCCAACACCTGGATTTCAGCCTTTTGAAACCCAGAGCAGGGAAACCAGTTATGCCCACTTGGACTTCTGATCTACAGACCTGTGAGGTAATGAATTAGATGTTTTTGTATGCTACTAAGTTTGTGGCAATTTATAAAACTAATGGTGGTAATAGAAAACTAATATAGATATTTATTTCTTATAAGGTCAGACTTTGGAAATGTATCATAAAAGTGGAATAGTCTAGGTCTGCAACAGGCTGAAAATCCCCATAGAGGAAGGTCACTGAAGTCACTGAGGTTGGATTCCCTGGAGCCGTGACAGCAGCAGGGTACAATTACAGAGTTGGCTGATGTTGCCACCCTAATCAAGTCTAGATTGGATTCTCCTGTGCGCCTCTGGGAATTTACTTACTTTCTTCCTGATTTTGAAGCTGGTTGCAAGTTAGCTGGTTGGGCAGGAAAAGAGCAGAGCAGGAGAGGTTGGAATAGTAACAAAAGCAGCAGGGCAGGACCTTAGAGCCACATTAAGGCAGAAACCTGTCCCTTTGCAATTGGCAGAAACTTTTTAGAAGCAAAAAAGAAATCTGGTTCAAGGTTCAGAGCTCACTGTGAGCAACACTGGGGAGGAAATAGTGTTCTATTCATCTTTGTAGCCTAAGCACCAAGCACAGTGCCTAGCCATAGTAGATATTCAAGGTGGTCTGTACTATGCAAAACATTAAAATTAAAACTAGTAAAATTAGATGGAGAAAATTTCATTCACCAGAGTTCTTGGGGATGGCGGTCTATTCCTGGCAGAAATACAGAGAAAAGCCAATTAGTGGTGAGAGTGGCAATTCCAAGAGTGTTTGCTAGTCATAAAATATGGTCTCTACCTGCTCTTCTGGAGGCTGGTCCTGTTGATTGGAGACCCTTGGTGGTGCCATTTCTGACCCCAAATTGTTTAGCAGACTCTGGGGACTCTTTCCAATCAACTCCACTCCCTCTGGTGTAGCTGTTAAGTGTAAAGAAAGACCATGTACTCCAGCTTGTACAAAGAATTTTCATTCGTTAAAAATCTTCAGCTTAGTGTATGTTTTTGCCTTACAATCCTTCTTCTTAGAGATCTTCACTTCTGTGTCCTAGATTTTAGTACCTGCATCTGAGTCATTCCATCTGTTCCTCCTTCCACGCTAACTTTCCATTTTCATCAGTGATTTTGGATGCATACAACTATGGCCATTTCTCAAGATTCTTCCAATTTCTTTTTCCATCAACAGTTATATGCAATAGTTTTTTTTCCCATGAAACTCATTTTAAAGGCTGATTTTTTTCCTCTTGAGTTGACTTAAAGGCCAAACTTAACTTCTGACTGTGAATTTAGGTATTAAAGCAGGTTTTATGCTTGTTATTCTGGTATACTTTTGGACAATGTATTATTTTACTCCATATGCTTTTACTGTTATCCAGAATTAACTTTTTTTTACCATCCTAGCTGTGCATTAGGTAAGGCACACTTCTTTCCTGATTTGGTTCACTGTGAGTGCTTGAATTTTGACCTACTAATCAGATAGGGCCTTCATAGTTCCCATATCTACATATGCCATTGCCTTTATGGAGAAGACAATTGAATTATTTGAGAATGACTCAAACTAATTCAGAATAGATACCTGTATATATATTTATGTGCAATGATTAATGGATGCAAATGATATTTATAAAGGCTGAATAATGAAATTGATATAAACTTGGTTCCTTTTGCGAAGTTTGTGCCAGAGAACAGGCTCTGTCCGGCGGGTTTGGATTCGTCATCTTCTTTTAGCTCTGGGGACAACTCTTACTTGCTTGGTATTTCAGTGCTTTCTCTTGTGAGAGCTACACCCTGAGTTTATATTCCCTGCTATGACTGTTCTGCTGTGTTTTTTTTTTTTTTTGCCAGTGGGCTGGGTCATTGTCCTTTGCCATTGGTGGAAATGGTACTTCCTGTTTGAGTCAGTTGAAAATGTCATTGTGCAACAATATATAACTTCCTGTGTAATAGATAAATTGCTCCCCTGGCAGCAGAAGATGAGGAGTATGGTTATTAAACCATTTTATACCCATCTCCTATAGATTTAGTTGCAGGACAAATAAACATGAACATACATAGAGATAGTTCAGTTTGACACAAATTTAGGAGGCAAAAGGGAGAATAGAGGAAGATAAGATTGGAGGATAGTTTAGGGCCAGTCCAAAGATGGTCTTGAATAATAAGGTGTTTGGACTTTATTTTGTAGCTAAGAACTCTTCAAGCTATAAGTACTATACAATATACAACTATAATTTAAACTTTAATTATGACACTCACAATTCTGGTAAAAAATGTAGAATTAAATCATAAAACTAAAATAGTCTCAAGTATATTAAAAATGTAAAGTCTAAAATTGATCCTTAAAATAATGTATTTAATCAAAATTATTGGGTGATTGTTCTATAGATTAGTTCTGGAGGAAGATGCCTCATTATAGTGGAACAAATAAGTGTTCAGGGATCAGAAAATCTGACTTTTATTGGTGTGATTACAGCTGAGCCACAGAGTGTCCTATAATTAAATTTTCTTTCTTGTACAATTCTTTGATTTTCTTGAAATTAATAGTTAACTCTTTTTGTATTCCCCCCTCCCCCAGATGGCTCCCTTGCCTGTTTGCTCATTGTTTTTGCTCGTTGTTAGTGCTTGTTGTCTGCTCATTGTTTTTGCTTGTTGTCTGCACATCTGCTCCCTGCTCATTTTTTTGTTTTGCTCCTTGTGTGTTTATTGTTTTTGCTCATTGTCTGCTTGTTGTTTGTTTGTCTTCTTTAGAAGGCACTGGGAACCAAATCTGGGACCTTCCATGTGGGAGGCAGGCATTCAACTGCTTGAGCCACATCCCCTCCAGTTACCTTTTTTTTTTTTTAATTAGAGAAGTTCTGAGTTTGCAAAACAATCATGAATAAAATACAGATTTGCATACAGCACCCCAACACCAACACCCTGCATTAGTGTGGAACATTTGCTGCTATTGATTATAACACTTTTTTTCTTAACAAATCAATTTTACTGATACATATGAATAAAGCATAAATCCATCCAAAGTGTAAAATCAGTGGTATTTGGTATAATCACATATTTGTGCATTCATCATTTCAATCATTCTTTGATTTTTTAAAAACAATTTATTGAAGTTTATCATCCATACATGAACATACATAAACTATGTTCAGTAAACATCATGAACTTACAAAAGAAACATGCATAACATCATAAAGGGCTCCCACACGTCACCCTCCCCCCGCAAACCCCTGCATTGTTGTGAAACATTTGTTAACAAATCATGAAAGAGCATTGTCAAAGAATTACCACTAACTATAGTCCGTATCTTCCTCCCCTATACATTTTTTGTAAGGATTTATTTATTTATTTACTTTTATCCATTTTTACCCCCCCCTCCGCCGTTTTTGCTGTTTCTGTGTCCATTTACTGGGCAACTCTCTGTGTCTGTTTCCTGCCCTCTTTTCTCATCCTTCTCCTCCTGTCTTCACTAGGATTCGATCCTTGGAATCTCCGATATGGGACAGAGGCCCATGCGCCTTCTATATTTTTCTTTTTTTAATTTTTACTGGGAGGTCCCGGGGATTGAATCCAGGTCCCTCCATATGGGAGATGGACGCCCAACCACCCGAGCCACATCCGTCCCCCTGCTATATATCTTAAGGTTGACCAAAGATACCCAAAGTTATAGTCTTTTCCCATACAGGATGGTCATATAATAAATGAGGCTTAGCTTATCACCAGCATTCTAAAAACCAGACCTAGGGAGAAAAACTAGGTCTGGGGACACATGCATGGTTTCTAATATAGCGAATGTTTAGCCTACCCTGATTATCACAAAATCAGGACAGCGAGAATATTCGCATCCAGTCATTCTTAGAGCACTTTCATTATTACAATAATAAACAAAAAATAAACAACCAAAACTCATCATCTTTCAATCTCTCTATGCTTCTCCTGCCATACATAGCTGATATTCATTTTCCTTCTCTCTAGCACATTTGTATTTATATTTTGTGAAAAGTCTTATATATGCAATATCACCCATATCCATGTTCCACATGAGGTTTTACTATCTTATACAGTCCCGAGCTAGAGTTTTTAGCTTTCCTTCTAGTAATATACATGACTTCAGACTTTCCTTTTCAACCACTGTAATACCCGTATAATAGCTCTGCTAGTTACAAACACCACGATATGCCTTAACCATTTCTATTCACTTCCAAAGATTTACAAACAGGCTTTTTATCAATTCTGTACAAATTAACCCTTAGCTTTCCATTTTCTATCCTCCTTCTATTTTCTGGTGAGCTATTCTAATTGTTAACTCCATGAGTTTACACAATATATTGAGTTTATAATAGCACAATCATACAGTATTTGTCCTTTTGTGTCTAGCATGCTTCACTCAGTATAATGTCCTCCAGGTTCATTTGTGTTGTCATATGCTTCATGACTTCATTACTTCTTACTGCTGCATAATATTCCATCGTGTGTATACACTACACTTTAATAGATTCATAATTTGATAGACACCTGGGTTGTTCCCAACTTTTGGCAAAAGTTGCTTTTCTTTTTCTAGTTCCTCCGGGTATGAAGTTATGTCTTTGATTTTAGCTCTTTCTTTTTTTTTAAAATGTAAGTGTTTAGGAGCATAAATTTCCCTCTTAGCACTGCTTTGATGCATCCATAAGTTTTTGATATGTTGTGTTCTCAGTTTCATTCATCTTGAGATATTTACTGATTTCTTTCGAAATTTCTTCTTTGATCCTTAGATTGTTTGAGTGTGTTGTTTAACTTTTATATATTTGTGAATTTTCCAGTTCTCTGCCTGTTATTGATTTCCAGCTTTATTCCATTATGGTCAAAGAAAGTGCTTTGTATAATTTAAATCTTTTAAAATTTATTGACACTTGTTTAGTTACACAACATGTGGTCTATGCTGGAGAATGATGCATATGTACTAGAGAAGAATGTATATCCTGCTGTTTTGGGGTACAGTGTTTTGTATATGTCTTTTAGGTCTAATTCATTTATCATATTATTCAAGTTCTCTGTTTCCTTACTGATTCTCTGTCTAGAGGCATTTGACAATCTGATTAGTATGTGTCTCATGGTAGGTCTATTCAGATTTATTTTGTCTGGAGTATGTTGTGCTTCTTAGACATGTGTACTTATGCCTTTCATAACAGTTGAGAATATTTTGGCCATTGTTCCTCAAATATTCTTTCTGCCTCTTTTCCCTTCTCCTCTCTTTCTGGGACACCCATAACATATGTTTGCACACTTCATGCTGTCATTCAAATCCCTGAGACCCTGCTCAATTTTTTCCCATTCTTTTCTCTATCTGTTGCTTTGTCTGTAAGATTTTGATTGTCCAGTCTTCTAGTTCATTGATTGTTTCTTCAGTCTGTTCAAATCTGCTGTTGTATGCCTCTAGTATATTTTTAATCTCTACTATTGTGCCTTTCATTCCCATACTCTCTGTTATGTTTCTTTTCATACTTTTGAATTCTTCTTTATGCTTACCTGGTGTCTTCTTAATATACTTTATGTCTTTATCCATATTTTCCTTCATCTCTTTGAATTTATTTAGAAGATTTTCTTGAATATTTTTGATTAATTTTTCCAAATTCTGTGTCTCCTCTGAAGTTTTAATTTGTTCCCTTAACTGGTCTATCTCTTCCTGTTTCTTAGTATGGCTTGTAATTTTTTGTTATTTTCTAGGCATCTGATTATCTTGATGAGTTTCCTCTGAAGAACAGTTTCTCTCTCTTGCCTAGTGTTTCATTTTTGTTTGGCTTTTGTTAAGGCTTTTCTTTGATACTTGGATCCATCTGTTCTAAACCATTAGAGTAGCCTGTGTTTTACTGATTAGATGTTTTCAGCTCTTCTTCATCTGATTTTTGCTCTGGATATGTGGTAGGATTTTGAAGATTTCACTTGTTGTACAATTGCGTCATCTCCAGGAGAAAGCTTCATTCCCTCTGATCCTTCTCTTAGAATGTTGATCTGTTATGTTTGCTTTTGTTTTGTCTGTATAGTTTTTTATACCCTTTCCCTGACTCTAGCTGCTTTTGCCCTGTAGGGTGAATTTGGGAGGAGAGTCTCCCTGGAGGATTTTCCCAAGTCAGTCTTTCCTAGCCAAAACGTGGCAGGGTTCCATGAAAGTGGTGTAGCCTGGCCCCAAAGTGCTCTGGGGAGGGGATTAGAAAGGACAGCAAAAGCCTGTTTGATAGCTCATTGAAGCTGTGCTTTCCTGGCCTGTCCAGAAGATCCTGCCCTTCAACAAACTGTTTCCCACTGCTCTGAGAAGGCACTGTGTCTTTAAATCTCTGCCACCTCTGCCTCTGTCCAAGGCAGAGTTGAAACAGTGGCTGCCACTACCTTTGTCTAGGGTGGGTTGAAACAGTAGCTCAGAGCTGGGACCCACCAATCTGAATTCTCTAGTCAAAAGCCATGATCAGTGCTCAGCTGTCACCCACCTACCCCCTGTTCTTGAGGAAGAGCCACCCTTTAGCAAACTGTTCCCTGCCACCCTGAGGAGGCACTGTGTCTTTAAATCTCCACCACCTCCACCTCTGTCTGTAGCACCTTTGTCCTGGGTGGGTTTAAATAGTAGCTCAGAGCTGGGATACAGTGACCCAAATTTGCTAATCACAAAAGCCATGATCAGTGCTGGGCTGTGCCTCCCACCTCCCCCAACCCCCATTCTTGGGGAAGATCTGCCTTTTAGCAAACTGTTCCCCTCTGCCCTGAGGAGGTACCGTGACTTTAAATCTCCACTACCTCTGCCCCTGTCAGGGGTGGGATTGAAACGGTGGCTGCCACCACTTTTGTCTGGGGCAGGTTGAAACAGTAACTCAGAGTCAGGACCCAGTGATCTGAATTCATTAATTGAAAGCCATGATCAGTGTTTGGCCATGCCACCTCTGTTCTTGGTGAAGAGGATTTTTATGTTCCTTTCTGTCAGCAGCAGTTAGCCAGGGACTGGACCCCATGGCAGCCCACCAAGAGAGTGCGGGATGGGCACCGCAGCCACTGGTGGAGAAAACTAACTCACTGTTCTTTACTGTAGTTTATCATTCTCCTCCACTTGCTCTCCCCTGGATGCTGTACAGTGTTCCTCTGGCCTCCAGAGCCCCAGAGCAGTTGATTCAGACAGTTCCTGCCTGTTTAATACATGCCTTGGTGGAAGGACTGAGTCCTGGAGCTCCCTACTCCACCAACTTCTCTGGAAGTCTTCAGGTCCTTTTTTATTTGCTTGGTTTTCTATATTCTTATTATTAATCCATTCCATACTTTTTTGCCCCTTGCCAAACTCTTCGAGGGTGCTGTAAAAAATCTTCTCAATATAGTCAAGCCCATCAGGTAATTTATCAGTTTTTTTTTTTTTTTTTTTAAAGACATCCCTTCTGGAGCCCTCTATTCTTCTGCTCTAATTGGGACTGACTGCTTTCTAAGTATGCTGCCCATCTGTTGTTCTAAGATTTATCTTTAACCTCATTCTGGGAGTTTCCTTGGCTTCTTTCTTGTATTGAATTTCTTGTTTCCTGGATTGCAAATCTTCATTTTTTCTTGGTTTATTTCCTTGGTTTGGAGAATTCCAAACAGCAGTTTCCTTTCTTTAGTAAAGAAAGAATGCACAGGAAAGATATTTTTTGAGCTCTTGTCCTGTGCTCTTTGAATATCTGAAAATACCTTTATTCTACTTGCACATTTGACTGATAATTTGCTTAGCTAAAGAATTCTAGTTTGGAAATCAGTTTCCTTACAAATTTTGAAGACATTTCTCACCTATCTACTAACTTGTAGAATTCCTCTTGAAAAATCTAATGTTATTCTAATTCCCAATCCTTTGTACATGCTTTCCTTTTCCTCTTTGGAAATATTTCTTTATCTTCTCTTTATCCTTGTGTTTCAGATGTTATGTGAAGGTTCAATGGGTGATGAGGCACAAATGTAGATTGCCAGCCAGCCAAGAGTACTTGATAGGACAGCTTTATTAGAGCAAAGAGCCTGGAGGAGGAGAAGGGAGAATAAGCACAGCAGAGAGGTCCTGTCTTAGTTAACCTGGGCTTCTGTGAAGGTCCATGGAGGTGCAGGGAAAGAGAAGAGCACATGTGGGTCCTGGGCTCTTGCTTTTATCATGACCCAGATGGGTGGGGTAGAATTTTCTCATGGATACGGGGGATTAGAGGTTTTAAACTATATGGCATGAAAGGTAGAAGTGGCAAGGACTGTTTGGAGAAGCTGAGGGCAGCTTCTTATCATCTAAACCATATGAAAGTACCTGCCCCACTAGTAATTTATGCAGCGAGAAAGGATAGAAACAGCAAGGGGCCATTTAGAGAAGCGGCAGGGGTCATTCAGGAGAAGAAGGAGCAGGGGCCTTTTGGAGAAGCTACGGGCAGCCCTTGCCACCCCAGACCATATAGAGGTGCAGGCCTTGCTAATTGTGGTTATGCCCAGGGCAGGCCTAACTGACGTGGTAGTTTAGAATGGAAATTTATGGCTGGGCCATGCAGGCTGACGAAGCACCAAATGTAATTTCTTTTATGCCATTACACCTTGATGTTCTGAAATTATGTAATGATATACCTTGGAGTTTTGTGCTTTTTTTTTTTTTTTCCCCCAGTCATTTGTTGTGCTAGACATTCAATGGGCCCTTTCATTGTTTTTCAGTTCTGGGAAATTTTCTTGTAATTTATCTTTGATATTATTTCTTGTATTAAAATCTTTGATTTTCTTATTTCTGAGGATATTATAGTTTCATCTTTTAATTTTCTTCTGCACCATTTATCTCTTCTCTGAATTTCTTCCTTTTTCTTTATTTTGGTCCTTGCTTTTCATTTTAGAGACTGTTGTGTTCAACTGCAAATTTCTATAAAGTTGAACCTTGTTTGGTAAGACTGGGTGACAGGAGACTTTGATCAGTCAGGGACCTGTAGGCCTTTTCTCTGTGGTTCATTAGCTTCTCTAGAGGGTATTACTCTAATGTCCTGCTTTGAAGCTGTACATCTGGGTTACAGCTTTCTGGAAATCATGATCATGGGATGCTGGGGTTCTCACAATAATAGACAGTATAGCATGAAGTTATTAATCAGACTCTAAAGCAGGGGTTCTTAACCTTTTTTGTTCCATAGACCCCTTTGCCAGTCAGGTGAAAACCACAGACCCCTTACTAAGTCCACATTGTTCTGTGTATTATTTAATAAATATATCACACTCACACCAACATGTCCCCATAAGATTAATGTTTTTTGAATTTAAATTCAAGCTTATGGACCCCTTGTTAAGAACCCCTGCTCTAAAGCCAGACTGGCTGGTTTCAAAGTTCTTGTGACTTGCTAGGTGATTTGTTTGACCTGCTTCCTTATCTGTAAAAATGCTATACTAATAATACCTACTTCATAAAGTTTTTGTTAGTATTAAATGTATTCATACATATAAAGTGCTTAGAACAGTGCTTACTACATATTAAACGCTCATGTGTTACCATTTTTACTGTCATCATCATCATCATCATCATCATCATCATGGTAATCGTCAATTCATTGTATAATCACTTTGTGCCTCACTCTGCCCTCCCACTGACCCAGTTCAGTCTATCTAGAGATGAAACCTCCAACCTTCTGCCAATGTGGAGGAGGAGCAGCTTTCTGGTTGAAAAGAGCTAGGAAGGGGATTTAGGAGACCTACCTGCTCCTTATGAAAATCTCTAACCAATCCTCTGGATCTTCATCCCTACTCCACCTCATTCATAGGTGTCTGGTATCTATAATTCCTGCAAATTTCTGGGATTCAGGGGCACAAAAAGGCTTTCTCACTATTGGCTCGTCCCTCTGGAGACATTTAGTTTCCAGCCTTCTCTGTCTAAGTCAGTCACCACCTGCCATGTATCTTCTGTGGTCTCTCAACTACTTGTCTCCTCTCCTGTTCTTTTTTGCCTTGTGAGTTTATACTTTTTATATTCCGTTACTGATAGTCTAGTTGGGTATGATGGTTTGAAGCTGGGTGGCCCCCAGAAGATCATGTCCTTAGACCTAGTCCATTCCTGTGCATGTAAACCTAGTGTAGATAGGGCCTTTTGATTAGATTCAGTAAGGGGGTCTTCCTTTTGATTAGATCACTTCAGTAGGGCATGGCCCAGGGTGGGTCTTAATCCTCTTATTGGAGTCCTTTATAAATAGAGGAATAAAAGCCCACAGAGACAGAAAAAATCTGCAGAGAAAGAAGCCTTCAGAAGCTGAAATCTATGAATCTGGGAGAGAGAGTTTCCCCAGATAGAGCAGCCCAAAGTTGAAAGCAATGAGACTTGGAGGAGAAAGCAGAGACTAAGACTGGTAGATGCCACCATTGTACCTGCCATATGAGAGGAATCCAGGACCACCAGCACTTGGTTTTCAGGGAGAAAAGCATCGATGGATGAAACATTGATTTGGGCATTTTCACAGCCTCAGAACTGTAAGCTTTAAACCTAATAAATTCCCATTGTAAAAGCCAACCCATTTCTGGTATATTGTTCCCAGCAACTTTTAGCAAACTAAAACAATGGGTTTAAGAGGAAGTGGAAATCAACTTATGTATCCAATTGGCTATATCAGCTACAAGGCCATTAGCTTTATTTATTCATCTTCATATACTTTAAAGTCTTTTCCTTTGCTAAAAATCTTTGTTCTTGTGTGTAGTTTGGATTTAATATAATTCCCAACTGATCACAGCTAGATTCCATATCACTTACCTCACTTTCAGAATAGTAGTGATTATTTTTGCTTTTGTTGTTTTGAATCTCTTTGAGCAATAGACCTGTGGTGTAGCAAATTATATCTTTTGTACAAATTAGAGTAAACTGAAAAACACAGGTGACTTTTGTTCCTTTCTGCATCACAAATATCTTTTCAATACACCTGATTGATTGTAAAGGGAACTCCACAAGCAGATGTGAGCTACTGGGACTTACTGATGGTAATTTGAGTGCTGTGATGTTTATTGTGCTGTGCTATTTGGCAAGCATGTATGAAGCTTTTAAATTTTTGCTTTTCCAAAAATTCCTAAAAGAAAATGAGATGAAAAGTTTAAATTAGAAAGAAGTTTCCTTTCTGTGGAGATTCACAGAGAATGTCCTGGTGAGTCAATAAAAATCTTGTTCTGCTTGATTGTTTGAGTTGAATTTGTGTTGCTTGTATCCAGAAGAGTCTTTGAATCATTAGGGACAGTGGAGATGGAGGAGATTGGGCTACTACATGGCCCAGTGCTTTGCACTTGCAGCCTCAGTGTTGCCATTGGTGTTGATGACCAGTTCTTGTGTGTTTTCTTTTGGTACCCAGAAGAGATACCCCAATAAGGTAATAAATATTTCTAAGATGGTGGATTATATATTATTTGAAATAAAGAACAGTATTTTAGTTTCCTGGATGCTAAAACAAATACCGTGCAATGGGTTGGCTTAACAATAGGAATTTATTGGATCATGGTTTCAGAGGCTAGACTTGTGTCCTCCTGGAGTCAGTGTCTTCTGGCTGGCCAGCAGTCTTTGGGTTCCTTGGCTTTTCTATCACATGGCAATGCACATGGTGAGATTTTCTCCTTTCTCCTCTGGGTTTGTTGACTTTTTTAAACATTTATTTATTTACTTGATCCATTTTAAACCCCCCCTTCCCCATTTGCTGTGTCCATTCGTTGGGCAATTCTCTGTGTCTGTTTCAGCTCTTCTCATCCTCCTCCTCCAGTCTTCACCAGGATTCGATCCTGAAGACCTCTGATGTTGGAGAGAGGTGTTCTAGCCATCTGCGCCACCTCGGCTCCTGGTTTTTGGAGCTTTCGGAGCGTCTTGTCTTGTCTCTCTCCTTTTACGTCATTATCTTGCTGCATGGGTCCCGGGGCCTGGCGGCTCACCGGCACACAGAGCCTGGCAGCCCATGTACCTTCTATATACATATTTTTATTTTACCGGGAGGTCCTGGGGATCTAACCCAGTTCCCTCCATATGGCAGACGGACGCCCAACCATTTGAGCCACATCCGCCCCCTGGGTTTGTTGACTTCTAACTTCTGGCTGTTCCCTGTGGCTTCTATTTTTCTGTCTGAATTTCATTCTCTTTATAAAGGACTTCAGTTATCTGGATTAAAGCCCATTCTGATTCAGTTGGGCCACACCTTAACTGAAGTAACATCCTCTTAATGGGTTCACACCCACAGGACCATGGGTTGGAACCTGAACATGCCTTGTGTGGAATACATGATTCAATCCCCAACAGCTTCTTAGAGTTTGGTATAATCCATTGAATGTGGCTTTTGTTTGCTTTAATGTCATGGTATAGGGGATGGGAATAGATTGCTTTGAAATTTGTTCAATTAAAAAAGAAATTCTTAATGATCAAAATAAAGAAGACATTGGCAATCTTTATTTCTAAACCTCTCAATTACTTTAGAAGTAGAATATGATTAAAGGTTTGTAGAGAAAGGGGTTAATGTGTCAATACTGACATTTACAGGTTAATAAATGATCCAACCTTAAAAACATCCCTTTAGTTTGGAATTAGCTCCTCCACTCAAAATGATTCCTATCACATTTGAATGTCTTTTTAATGTGATAGTAATTATTTCATATACTCTTGGTTGACTATCCAGGAGACTTTCCTTCCTTTACCCTTGCTAACAGAACCCAATCTTATTCAGGCAAAGAGTGACCATATCCTTAAGGGACTTTGGGGTCCCCACTCAAAAAGCTGAAATTTGATCAGGTTTACCTGGCCATGGTAATTCTATTTTCCTTTCCTTTGATTGGTTTAGGACTGAGAATGTGATATAATTTTAACTAATGAAATATGAGGTAAAGTCTGCAGAGTGGCTTTTGGGAAATTTGTCTTTGTTCCCAATGAAGGGACCAGGAAAGTCTTTGTTTTGTGTGGCTATGATATGTGGAACAGCTAAGCCATTTTGCAGCCATGAGAGGATGTTCTTGAGGACCTCACTGGAGAGGGCAGAGCAGAAAGATGGAAAGAACCTAAGCATGGATAATATTACTGAGCTGTTGACTTGATTAACCTTGGGGCCATACCATCTTTGGACTTTGTGTTCTGTGAGATAGTGAGTATCCTTAGAGTGTAAGCCATTTTGAGTTGGTCCTTCAGTAACTCATAGTTGAAATCATCCTAAATGATAAGATAATAAAACATGTTTAATGCTTTAACTCTTTTGACTAAGAATTCTTTCTCCTATACTTCCTCCAAATATGAGAGAAGGATGATAAGAAAATTAAGATTGAGAAAAGAATTTCAAACATTAAAGAATTACAAAAACTGAAAGGTATTTCAATCAATTATTCAAAAAATTATTTGTTGAGGATAGGGAGAATGATAGCACTGTGTTAGATACGTATATATAGCAGAGAACAAGGCAGAATCTGTCCCTACTCTTTTGGAACTCACAGTCTAGTGGATTTTAGAGAGTATTTAGTCTAATAGTCTCATTTTACAGATATGGACAACTTTTATGTCTCAGAGTTGGTCTAACTATTTTTTGTCCCTTAGTAAAGGAGGGTGATCCCATTAAAGGAAAGACTCTTAAGTTTGTGGTTCGTTTTGCTTTGAGCATACAGTTAACTCTTTTACTCATTTGAGTACCCAAGAGTTTGGATACCCAAAATTGGGATTGGATCTGAGTTTGGGCATAGGGTTGGAGATATCTGAATTTCTGTGCGTAACAGAGTAAGAACAATTTGGAATTACTGGGACAATCAGTGTGTGTGTATGTGTGCGTGTGTGTGTGTGAAAGTACAAGATGGTCAAAGATTGGGTGCTAGTTGGAGTGTAAAGACCAGTGAGAAATCCCCTGTGTCATGGTGCTTAAAGGACTTTTAAGATCAGAGATGAGTCATATGCAGTTTTAAGTTATATGCTGTGCTATGCAGGAATATAACTCCTTGACAGTGACCTAGAAAACTTCAGTGAAAGTTTTACGGCACATCATAGGTTTTGTTCCTTTGTTGCTTGAGCAGGGAAGCAGAAAGATGAAGGATCAACCTCAAGGCACAGAGCAGTGAGCAAGAATTCAGCAGAGACAGGAAAATATAACTCCATTTCCCCATGCTCCTCTTCTTAGGGATTTTGCAGATATCTTGAAGAAGGTGTAGATTTTCCAATGGATGTGGAATGGGATTTGATTCGCTTTAATCTACATTTTAAGGGGCACCTGGATTAGTGACACACACTATTACTGACTGCAGGGCTTATCACAAAAGTGATTATTCCATTATTGGGTCAATTCCTTCCCAAATAGACAGTAAGCTTCTTTAGGGCAGGGACCATGCCTGTTTGATCAATGCACATTTCACTCTCTTTCTTTCTCCTGTTGACCTATCTTCCAGATTCTAGCTCTGTGAGTCTGCTTGATTTGCTTAAGTCATATTCAGTGAGGTCATGTAATAGTTGTCCTTCAGTGACTGGCTTACTTCACTTAACATAAGGTCTACAAGATTCCTCCATGTTATCCCTTGTGTTAATACTGCATTCCTTCTTACAGCTGGGTAATATTCCATTGTATGTATATACCACAATTTGCTTATCCATACATCTGTTGATGGACACTTAGGTTGCTTCTAACTTTTGGCAATAGTGAATAATGCTGCTTTGAGCATTGGTATACATATATATGTTCGTGTTCCTGCTTTCAGTTCTTCTGGGTAAATACCCAGCAGTGGGATTGCTGGATCATATGGCAGTTCTGTAGTTGGCTTCCTGAGAAACTGCCAAACTGTCCTCCACAATGGCTGCACCATTCTACATTCCCACCAACAGTGGATAAGTGTTCCCATTCCTCCCCATCCTTTCCAACACTTGTAGTCCTCTGTTTTTTTAATAGCCACCAGTCTAATGGATGTAAGATGATATCTCATTGTAGTTTTGATTTTCATTTCCCTAATAGCTAGTGATGTTGAACATCTTTTCATGTGTTTTTTTTTAGCTATTTGTATTTCCTCTTTGGAAAAGTGTCTATTCAAATCTCTTGCCCATTTTTAAAATAGGTTGTTTGTCTTTTTATTTTTGAGATGTAGGATTTTTTAAATATATGCTGGATATTAGGCCCTTATAGATAGATGGTTACCAAATATTTTCTCCCATTGAGTAGCCTGCTTTCTCACTTTCTTGACAAACTCCTCTGAAGCACAAAAGTTTTAATTTTGAGTAGGTCCCATTTATCTATCTTTCATTGCTTGTGCTTTGGGTGTAAAGTTTATGAAAACATTTCTTACTACAAGATCTTGTAGATGCTTCCCTACATTATCTTCTAGGAGCTTTATGGTCTGGTTCTTATGTTTAGGCCACCAGAGGTTCTGACGGGAGAGAGAGGGAAGAATAGGTGTAACATGGGGGCATTTTCGGAACGTTGGAATTATCCTGCATGACATTGCAATGACGGATACAGGCCATTATATATTTTGTCAAAACCTATAAAATTGTGTGGGGCAAAGTGTAACCTATAATGTAAACTGTAGTTCATGGTTAGTAGCAATGCTTCAATATGTGTCTATCAATTGTAACAAATGTACCACACTAATGAAAGATGTTGTTAATGTGGGAAAGTGTGGGAGGGGTAGGGGTGGGATATATGGGAATCCCCTATATATTTTTTCCCCTATATTTTAAAATTATTTTTATTTTTTTATTATTTTGTTTTTTTCTGACCCCTATATTTTTGATGTAACATTTATGTAATCTAAAGCTTCTTTAAAAAAAATAAAAATAAAAAATACATGTATGCAAATGTTCATGGCAACTTTATTTGTAATAGCCCCAAACTGGAAATAAACTAATTGCCCATCAACAGGAGAATGCATAAACAAATTACAGTATATCCATTCAATGGAATACTACCAAATAATAAAAAAGAATAAACTATTGATACTTACAGCAACATGAATGAATATCAAAATAATTATTCTGAGTGAAAGAAACCAGGCAAAAAAAGTAAATAGTTCATGATTCCATTTATAGAAAACTCTAGAAAATGCAAACTAAAGTGACAGAAAGCTTGTATTTAGAATATATAAATAATTCCCTCAAATCAATAGGAAAAAGGCAGATAATCCATCAAAAAGTGGCGAGTTGAACAAATACACCACAACAAACAAATATCCAAATGGCCAATTAATATGTGAAAAATAAAAAGAAAAAAATAAACATTTTGTATTGGGTAGTACTCTGCCCATAAGGTTAAGTATTCAATTAATATTTATTAAATAGTTCCTTCCTGACAGGGAAAGAATATTATTTAAATATTCATAGCATTTCCCCTCCGCTGGCTAAGGAGAATCAGCCTACACCCTCAGCTGCCTCACCAGGAGAGTTGTCTTGCGAAGGCCAATTATATATTGATTGTGGGTGAGGGAGAGACCTGGAGAAGTTGGGAGAGGCCAGTCAGGTTCACACTGGAAATATCCGAGAAACTACTGACAAGAGAAAAGTAGTAGGTAGAGACATGAGAAAGGGAGACAGAGAAGAAATTTTGTGTGGGTTTAGTTGGAGAGATTTGGGGAGCTTGGAGAGGGAGAAGAGAGTCTTTGGGAGCAGGTGCAAGGCATATTAATATCAATCCCTACCTCTATCTAACCTATCAATCAACAAACACACAAATATTGATGTAGAAAGAAAATAGGAAAAGCTGGTTTTAATAGTTTTGCTATTTGTAATGAGTATGATCTTTGAACAATTTTCAGTAGATTTCAAAGCCTATAGAATTGTTTCTTGGTTAATTTGGCTGTATTTCTTTGAATGAGATTCCAGGCTGTGGCTGACTTCTGGGTGAGAAAAATCCAGCCTAGCTTTACATGGGCTTCAACTTTGCATAGTAAACTGAGGTTCACACTTTGGTATCCTCCATGCTGCCTCCAAGTACTTAGTAGGGACAGCAAATATTTGTTGGACAGAATTGAAATAGCAATAATCTAGGATTATATACCATCCAATCCAATGTCTTCTACATAGGGAGAGAATTAAGACTAACATGAGGTATGTCTTTAGATTTTGTTCTTTTCTTTAGTAGATTTATAGAATGGTGTTAGAAAATGCACTGTGAGAGGACATTCAGTTTTAGGACTATTCCAGAAATTATGCATAGAAGTCATTTAGACTTATCTACTTTTCCATTTGTTTAGTCCGTGGGAAGCAAGTCACTCCCAATTACTTACCAGATCCTTCTAAGGATCTTAAAATATTCAAATTGGATTTTTTCAAAGCCCCGAGGTTCACAGAAAAGTCACACACCAGGCCAGAGTTTAAGTTAAGCTTCTTTGCTGGAATTCAGTAAAACAAACGTCTTCGTTTCTGTTCATAACACATCCCAGTGGTCTGTTTCAGCTGAATTTATTGGGATTAAAATAAGTGGAATCTTAGATTAAAAGTTTCATTTCAGAGAGGCCACATTTCATTTCAGCGGCATGGAGAGAAGGATCTTATACCAATGTGGTGACAGGGTAGGGGCTTCCTGGGAGGAGCAGCGGCCCTAGGCTACTGTAGATGTGACATGGCTCAGTGGTGGGTTCAGGTGGGCACTGCTGTGTTCTAAAAGAAACTGCCCCACAGGCTCTCAAAAGACCAGATACTTTCCATTCAATGGACAACAAGTGGTTGAAACCTTTGTGAGAGGTCCAATTTTATTCCCCACTCACCGGTTTCCATTTCTTTTACTACTGCACTTCTAGGAGGCCAATGTGAAATTCTGTCTGTGGCCATGTTAAGGTAGGAGGAGAGCAGGTCTCCTTATTTTTGTTTTTGGAGGCATTTTTTAAACCCTAGGCCTGATGCCACCTGTCAAGCACACACTCTGCTATCTCTTACAAGTGCCGCTGGAGGAGGTATGATGGCCAACCACGGCCTGACAGGAAAAGCAATCCATTTGGAAGCCTCCAGAACCTGCTCCCGCTGGGCCAAGGTGTTGAGTATTAAGCAGATGAACCATGACCCCTGTGAATTGTGTCCAGAGGCGAGGACCACCTTGCAGGTTTAGTCAGGGGAACAAAAATAAAACAAATTGACTGGATCCCCTAAAGTTTGGGGGAAGCTCACTTTGCCTTGAGCCAGCCAAACGTTGCCCTGCTATGTTCTTCTCTGTATAAAAGAAAAGAAAGGCAGATCTCATGATTCAAAGCTAGTGGCCTAATGGCCATAGGCTGCTTGCCAGTCTGAGAAACGAGAGGAAAAGAGAAACGAACACACATGGGCTTGCGCTTGGAGAAGTGCTTACACGGCCTTGGCATGGAGAGTGTTGGCTAGAAGGCGAGTGATGTGGTTTAGCTTTGTGTCTTCACTGAGAAGCTGAGACAAAGCTCAGGGGACCCATTCACTGTGCATTATTTCTAGTCTTTGCATCTATGGCAAAACGGGTGCTTGGTGTATGGGCTTCTGAGCGGCAGTGGGGGTTTGCGGTGAGGAGGACTGGAATGCACAAATAAGTGCCTCCTGCCATAGAGTCAGGAGAAATCCTCTGAAGAACCTGAAATTGTTTCAGAAATTGATTCAACCTATAAGCCTTTTCTTTTTTTTTTTTTTTTAAAAG